>JAXIVD010002426.1:50000-60129 GCA_036785275.1 Cancer borealis | reverse complement strand
CATCACCTCACCACAACCTCCACACCACCACCCTCATCACCACCATCCCACACCACCACCATCACACACCATCACCTCACCTCACCACAGCCTCCACATCACCACCCTCTTCATCACCCATCACCTCACTACCACCCTCATGACAACCACAGCCTCCACACCATCACCTCACCACACACCACCATCACCACCACCTTACCCATTTCCTCCCTGAGTGCCGGATCTTCGGACACCTTTTCCACCTTGCTTAGGAATCCTTTGAGCACCTTGAACACAGCGTCCCTCACACTCTTCTCAGGATCCAGGGTGAGCACACACAAGCTGGGCAGGATCCTGGACACACAAAGGATAGGAATAGGGTGAGGGTCAAGGAGGGAAGAAGGGAAGGAAATTATTTTGTTACTTCTAAAAAAATGTTAATCCAATCTGGACCTCCGCCTTGAAACATTATATATATATTTGTCTGATTTCTATTTTATGTGCAATATTAATATTCAGGTTAATAAACAATTTGACTTTGACTCTAGTTCTATATATCCTACAAATATTCGCATGTATAAGCTCTCCCAGAACCCCAACCACACCCAGAACCCTCCTTCCACAACCCAACACACATACACACACACACGCATCCTACAACACACCCACAGCTACACCCACTTGTTGGCCACGTCCTGAAGGTTGTAGAACTGTTGTGTGGCAGCGGCGAGGGCCAGCACACCTGCCGTCCTTGCTGGGGGGAAGGGGTCACGGGTGGCTCGGAGGAAGGCCGACACCAAACACTTCTGCCGCACATCAGGGTGAAGATGGCCAGCCACCTTCCCAAGACAGACTGTGGTGTTGGTACGGATGCCACCCTGCGGGGAAGGAAGGTGGAGGTTGTATGGATGTGTGGTGGTGGTGGTGGTGGTGGTGTGCAGAAAAAGATTGGTGGTGTGGTTATGGATATTAAGAGTTTCTTTTACTAGATACCACAAAGAGGCTGCTATGGATGTTACAATATAAAGGATGTATGCAAGGAAATCTGATTAATGCGTAGAAGACTACATAACAAATAGTAACATGAGACAAGGAATTAGAGACGTGGAGTTGGAACAGAGAGGATACTAATGAAGTCCCACAAAACATCAATTCTGTCACTGATTTTGTTCTTAATGTACATAATTGATACGGTATAAGACATTCACAGTTATGTAAGTCTGTTTGTAGGTGTTGCAAAGATCATGAGAAAAATAGAAGACCAAGACTAAGTAACACACACACACACACACACACACACACACACACACACACACACACACACACACACACACACACACACACACACACACACACACACCTGTTCGTCTTTGGCCTGCAGCCGGGCGAAGTGTTTGAGTACCTCCACATTCAAGTTCTGGTAGTTCAGTTTCGGCCCAAAAAATCGGATGGACTGAAAATAACAAAACAAAATATTACACTGATGACAACCTATACTTCCTATACTATACTTAAACCTTATTCTCTTCTGTTTATCTATATATCTATCTGTCGAATCTAAACCTCTTTAAATAAAACCCCATCCTCTCTAACCCACCTTGATAGTGTTCTCCCTGATGGTGGGGTTGGTGTCCAGGAAGCCTGAAGCAAGGTGGGGGAAGACCTGTGTGTTGAGGGTGACCGGGTCTACGTGGGGTGCCAGCTCCCCCGCCTGCTGCAGGAGGCGGAGGCGGGTGGCTCGGTCGCTGGAGGAGAAGAGACGAACCACACAAGGGAGGATCTGTTGCTGGTACTCTGCCTCCCCCAACAGCTGACCAATCTGAGGGGAAGGAAGGAAGGGGAGGTGAGTGTGGTGAGGGAGAGGGAAGGAAGGGGAGGTGAGTGTGGTGAGGGATGGGGAAGGAAGGGGAGGTGAGTGTAGTGAGGGAGGGGGAAAGAAGGGGAGGTGCTGATATACATTACCATATCAAAGAAAAATATACTAAAATGAGAGAAAGGAAAGTGTGATGATATTTAAGTTACGTGATCTGGTAGTTAATATATCAATCTATTTATCTATCCACACACAAGCCTAATAAAGGTAAGTCAAAGGAATCAGAGAAGTAAACACAGTCTCCGTTACCTTAAATAGAGGAGCCAATAAAGAGGAATCAGAGAGGTAAACACACTCTCCGTTACCTTAAATAGAGGAGCCAATAAAGAGGTAAACACACTCTCGCTAGTACCTTAAATAGAGGAGCCAGCACCGCCGAGCCAGCGTTAGAGAACTCATGAGCAGCCAGCAGCGCCGGCAACACCTTGTTCACCGCCACACACTGGGGGATGCTGTCCAGCCGACACGCCAGCTGGGAGAAGAACCTGAAACAACAACAACAGTACTTTAGTGTTAGTGCTGTCCTCTCTTAGTTCAATTCTATCTTTTATTATTTTTTTTTTATATTAAAGGGACAACAAAAATGCATTAAGAAAATCCCGCTTGTCGCCAAACCCTGTAAAGAGGACAGTAGGAGTAATAGAAGCAAGGGCTGGAGGGCTATTTTAGCTAAAGAGTTCAAGTCATAGGCAGGTGGAAAAACAGACAAAGGAAGAGAGTTCATTTCTGTCATCTCAATGGTGTCACTTGTTTAAATAAATGGAAGGAATTCAAGGACTGTATGGTAAAAAGGAGATAAAATGAGATGTTTATAAGAATGTAAGAAAATAATGAGGCTGCAGAAGGCCAGTTGAGCTACACCAGACAGCTCCTGTGCACCTAACACTTATCCTGCCTTCAAGAGTTAGAAGAGGAAGGTGATACTGGTAGTGGCAATGAACATCCTGAGTATAACTGGTGTTGTAACTGGTGTTGTTGAAGATGTTAGAGAGTTAGACCATTGTGACCAGGAAGGGGAGAGGAGAAAGAGGGGGTGATGAAAGATGGCAGGTGTGTGTGTGTGTGTGTGTGTGTGTGTGTGTGTGTGTGTGTGTGTGTGTGTGTGTGTGTGTGTGTGTGTGTGTGTGTGTGTGTGTGTGTGTGTGTATATATATATGTCTATGCATGTGTGTGTATCTTACCTGTGTCTTTCAGTGGCATCCTTGATCTGAATCTCATCTAGGAAGGTGAGTGTCTCCACCAGGTCGTTGTGGAAGAACTTGCCGGGCTGGCGGAGGGTTGACACCACCTCGCGGGGGTTGGGGCGAGAGGCCGGCGAGGCACCTACCAGCCGAGTGTATGTTGGCACCAGGGACTTGGGGATCTGGGGAAGGGAAGCCAGAGTGAGACAGAAGAAAAAGATTTATAATTATCACTTTTTTCTCTCTTTCATCCTTGAGTATATATAGTTAGGTTGGCAAGGTGTGTGTGTGTGTGTGTGTGTGTGTGTGTGTGTGTGTGTGTGTGTGTGTGTGTGTGTGTGTGTGTGTGTGTGTGTGTGTGTCTGTGTTACCTTTGAAGTGTTCTTGAGGGAGATAGACTGATCCAGGGCAGTGTTGAAGGTCTCCCACACCAGGCACCCAAGACCCCACATGTCTGCCGCCCTGCATCATACATCAAAACATCATTATATACACCTTCAGACAGGATCAGACAAGTATTAAGTCAGGCCACATATACGACAACTCAAACACACACACACACACACACAACTAGGAGTGATAATACCATATGATATATTAGTAAATAAGTATACAGGTTTAAGCGTTATAAAGAAAATCATCTTCCGCAACAGAACTAATGATAACTAGAATGAGACACAGATGAATAGAGCAAAGAGCATTGAAGATCGAAAAGCTAAAAAATAACCTAGATAAAAGTAAGTACATATAGAAACCTAACAACACCACCTTACCCCACAACCTCATACACCAAACACACACACACACACACAGACACAGGTAAACAAACAAACACACACACACTCATTACACTACATACCATTTTGTCGTGCCATGTTGTTTGCTGGTATCAAAACGCTCCGGGGGATTGTACACATCCAGCTGCGTAAGAGGCTTGGTGATGTAAGCAGACTGGTCGGAGCTGCAGCAGTACTCCACCCCGCCCAGCTTCCACTCCCCGCCCGCTGTGACAAAGATGCTGCTGGCACACACGTTATGGTGGGTGAGGCCGCCTTCGTTGTTGAGGAAGCTTAGTGCCTTCTGTGGGTGGAAGGGTGGGGTGAGGAAGGGGAGAAGGGAAGGAGTATAGGGAAGAGGAAGTAAGAGGAGAGGAGAGGAGAGGAGAGGAGAGGAGAGGAGAGGAGAGGAGAGGAGAGGAGAGGGAGAGGGAGAGGGAGAGGGAGAGGGAGAGGGAGAGGAAGAGGGAGAGGGAGGGAAGAGGAGAGGAAGGGATGGAATAAGTGGTTGGTCAGTGGGTTATTGGTAAGTTAAATTAGGTTAAGTTAGGTTAGATTAAATTAGGTTAGGTTCAGTTAGGTTGTGTTTGTAGCTAAGTTTATTGAAGGTTATAGATGGTTAGGAGTTTATACGCACACACACACACGTACACACACACACACACACCGTGATCTGCAGCAGCCCCCAAGCGATGGCTGATGAGCGTTGAGCCGGGGTGAGTGTGTCCTCTGTTAGCCAGGTGAGGAGGGGGCTAACGGGCTCTGTCACCAATTGTACCTGCTTGTCACTCTGTGGGGGGGGGGAGGTGTGTGTTACTGTTGTTATCGTTATTGTAATATTCTTAATGTTTTAAATAGAACACGAGAACTTCAATTTGTATTCTAGTTATGGTTGTACGTACATACTACAAAAGAAGACTAATATTTTTATGATTATATTAAATTTTTCCCTTCCTTTTTGACATTCATTTTCCATTCTCAACCATTGAACACAGACTAATATTACCTACCACACTTCTGATCAACCTTCTATAAAACACAAGGCAGTAGTATTATAAAAGTAGAAAATAATATCCGTTCCCCTTTCCTTCCTGGACTACACTTCCTACCGTTACTATTGCTAATGTTTTTTGTCTTTTTGTAAACCTTCTGGAATAATTTTGTAGACGAGTTCAATTATACGAGTCAATCTTAAAAAAAATAAATAAATAAATAAAACTGTTGATTTTCACTCACCTATCAATCCTAACTTTAAAATAACTTATTGGACAAGTAAAGCAAATCTATAATACGATGAGAGAGAGAGAGAGAAGGAGAGAGAAAAAAAATCTCTTTCCTGCCCCAGCCTCACCTCCAGACTGTCCACGTAGGTCAGGATACAAGGATGGCGGAGTGTCTTGAGCCTCTTGACGGCTGCCTTGGCTGCCTCTATGTGTGTCGGGTTGTAGTCCTTCCCACCACAGGCAAACACACTCACTTCCTCACCGTTTTGCTGAAGACATAGAAGCAATAATAATAATAATAATAATAATAATAATAATAATAATAATAATAATAATAATAATAATAATAATTGATGGTTTATTATCAAGAAAGTCGTATAATACCTATATAATAAAGCAATGTTTGTTTTTTATTCAACCTTTATGAAAAAAAGGAAATGTAAATCCATGCCATGATAAGAGAGGAATTATACAAGGATAAAGAAATGGTGGTCAAAAAAAATAAGTGTAATAATGCATGGTAATGATAAAAAAATAAAAACAAGAGCTGACCTAACTTACAACACTACTAGCACTATTGAAAAAGTTATCACGCTCTCACACAAGTGTTAAAATTTTGAAACTCAATATTACAGTATTTCATAACCTCTGGAATCAATTCAATGAACAAGAGAAAAACAATAAATAAAACAAATTCTCCCTTCGTCTAGTTGTATGGACAAGTTACCTTTTTCTTTCCTTTGTGCATCCTCCATATTGTCCTGGTGTCCTCAGGCCCCACCGCCTCACCCACCTCATAGGAGAAGGTGCTGCTCGAGTCCCGGGAGAAGATGGACCACATTATATTGAGTAGTAATGCAACAACACACACATACACACACACACACAGACTAATGTGTAATGTTGTGTGCGTGTCAACCTTGATCTTGTGTGTGTTACTGTGTTTGTGTATGTGTTTGTAACGGGTCTTGTTATTGTTGGGTTTGTGGGAGGTTTTCTCTGTATGCTATCAATGCTTTTTTTAATTTTCATATAATACCATTTTTTTATACAGTTTATTTTCTTGTTTTGATTCCGATGTGTGTAGTTGTATTGTTATTTGGTTTGTTTTTGTTGTAGGTTGTGGATAAAAAGGTTGTGTTTTAATACATTAAAAAAGAACATTACAATCTTTCTTCATTTCAATTTCCTAAGGTGTTGGCTTTGTAAATGTTGATATGCGACTTTTTGAGGGGGTTTTTTCCCCGCCATTCCCACTTGTTTTAGACTCACGTATTTCTAACGGGATTCCAATCGGTGTTTGTGTTATTTACATTATCTATTTGTTCTTATAAGCTACAATTGATATATAACTAAGAAAGATTTAAAGGATTCACTATGTTTCTTATTGACCATAAAAAAGAATTTGACGTTGTAGTTTGCAGTTTCAATGTAGAAGAAATTATTACGTTAGATTATAAATAGTTAGTATGTTATTAGGGTAATATTCAACTTTTACAATAACTCTAAATCTTGTATTTTGATTTATATATATATATATATATATATATATATATATATATATATATATATATATATATATATATATAGCTATATATATAGCTATATATATAGCTATATATATAGCTATATATATAGCTATATATATAGCTATATATATATATATATATATATATATATATATATATATATATATATATATATATATATATATATATTAGAGAGAACTCATCACTTTGCATCACACACACGCACACGCACACGCACACGCACACGCACACGCACACGCACACGCACACGCACACACACACACACACACACACACACACACACACACACACACACACACACACACACACACACACACACAGAGATAGATAGATAAGTTTATTGACCACAAACAAACATACAAAATTTCCACAGACAAATAAAACAAATGTAGTCCACAAAGTATTCCTTAATGAACAAAGTTAAGCCATGAAAAAATCCCAAGAATTATGAAAAAATTCATATTACTTATATATGTATAGTATATCATAGATCACTTTACATAATATATCATCGTTTAGATATTCAAAGAGATCTTCTAGTGTGTGGTAGCCATATGTTTCTCTGAGGTGTTGTGTGATGGGACATTGCTCTACCACGTGTCTCTCCGTCTGGATATTTCCACACCTACAAAGCCGCTCCTCTATTGGTAATCGACCCCGTCTTCGTCTATTCCAACGGCCTGTTTCGATGGCTAGGGTGTGGCCAGACACTCTGAACCTTGTGAATTCTAGTCTATGGAATTCATTTATCATGTGTTTTTTGGTGTAGATAATGTGTGTTGACAAAGTAGGGTTCATCTCTCGGTATACAATACATCTTGAGGTAACAGATTCCCTAATACAATTTTTAGTTTTTTCCAACAACATGAACATATCTGGCACATCTTCAACTAACATGTCACTCACTAACCTCCCTACCGGTATATTAGCTGTTATAACTTCTTTTATTGCTATAGAAAAAGGGTCATCATCCATACATGATCTTTCACTCCACATTTCTTTTATAAATTTATGTTGTTTTAAGTTCACAAGATCAGGGAGCGGTGGGTAGCCTGACTCAACATAGCAGATGACATTGGGAGTTGTTTTCCTCACACCCAGAGCAGCTGTTTTAGGGCCCAGTTATAGAGTTCAACCACGGGCTTCATGTCAGCACCCAACCATGACTCACATGCATAAACAAATGATGACATTACAGCTGCATCAAACACCCGTTTTTTCACTATGAATGGTATGTCATTATTTTTCTTAAGAAACGATATGAATTTTAGCGCATTTTGTTTTTAGCATGTAATTTTACTGCTGTTGACACGGAACCGTCGGATGTAAACGGTGAACCTAAATACATGTAGTTGGTACAATACTCATTACACATCTCACCTACGTGAAACTGCTCAAAGTCACCTCTATCACCATTAATAACAAAGAATTTGGTCTTTTCACTGTTCACCTTCATCCCATATTCAATACAATAGTCATTCAATAGTTTTAGCTTGGAATACATACTTTCTCTACTTGTTGATAGTATGACGGTGTCATCCATATACATCAATATATGTAACCGTCCAATAAATTCTTCTGGTCTACATTTTTCTTTAATAGTTCTAATGAGCACATTGACAAAAATAATAAATAATAGGCAAGAAGTTGGGGAACCTTGCCTAACACCTTGTGAGGATGTCACTAAAGCAGACCCTATCACACACTCTGTGGTGCGGTACATGGCCACTACCGCCGCCAACATCACCGCTCCACATCCAAGCCTTTTCAGTAACTTGAATAGTTTTTCTCTGGGAACAATGTCGTACGCTTTAGCAAAATCAACGAAAACTACAAATAATTTAATTTTCTTCAACCTTGCGATATTAGTAATGATTCTGAGTGTTACAATATGCTCTATACATCCCCGTGCTCTCTGTGCTCCTGCCTGCTCCCTGTCTGGTTTGAACCATTGTCTCAAGCGTTCATTCAGTACCATGTCGTATAGTTTGGCGAAAGAGTTTATAACATTTATCCCCCTGTAATTGTTTGGATTGTTCTTATCTCCCTTCTTGAAAATAACAAACATTTTCGCTCTGAACCATGCCTGTGGGAAAACACCAGATGTAAAGACGTTGTTAAATAGCGTGGCAAGGGTAACCATCCACTGAGTTGGTAAGAGAGAAAACACGCCTGGGGGAATACCATCTGGACCACTCGCTCTGTCAGGCTTCAACTTTTTTACTTGCTTCTCTACTTCTGAGGGAGAAATAGGTTCATCCAGGACAGGGATACTAACGTTTGTAGTCAAGTCTGGTTCGTCATAGTCAGTGTTGTCTTGAGAAGGATTCAGTACTTCCTGAAAGTAGTCCCTAAATTCTGCGTCACTTGGTAGAGTAGAAACATCATGAGGAGATACGTTGTAGCCTCCCTTCCAGTTGATTGCCCTCCATACTCTAGCGTCATCCTTATCCTTTAACAACCTCTCCCATCTATTCAAACCCAAGTTCTCAGCATACACATTTCCGTCAGCCTCTCTAATATTATTGTTAGCACAGGTATACAAAGCGTTCGTTATAGATCTTACTAAAGCATTTAAGTCATTATTTAGTGTATTTGACAAATAGTGGGTTATATTACCAGAGAAAATTTCCTTGTCTATCTTGTGGTAATCCAGGGGCTTCTTTGTCAGTGTTGTCTTCCCTGCTACACCAAGCAGTGCTGCATGCCCCCCTAAAGATATTGCTCGATCACACACACACACACACACACACACACACATACCTATTTGTATATTTAGATCATGTCTTATAAGTTTATTTTTATCCGCCTTTTAAATATAGATAAATGTTAGAATTATTCAGAGAGAGAGAGAGAGAGACATTGAGCAAAAGAGAGAGAGAGAGAGAGAGAGAGAGAGAGAGAGAGAGAGAGAGAGAGAGAGAGAGAGAGAGAGAGAGAGAGAGAGAGAGAGAGAGAGAGAGAGAGAGAGAGAGAGAGAGAGAGAGAGAGAGAGAGAGAGAGAGAGAGAGACATTGAGCAAGAGAAAGAGAGAGAGAGAGAGAGAGAGAGAGAGAGAGAGAGAGAGAGAGAGAGAGAGAGAGAGAGAGAGAGAGAGAGAGAGAGAGAGAGAGAGAGAGAGAGAGAGAGAGAGAGAGAGAGAGAGAGAGGAGAGAAAAAAAAAAGTGAGAAAAAAAAAGAAAAAAAAAGAGAAAACTGTTAGCATCATAAGTAAATTAAAAAATATATGTTTTATGTATCGACACACACACACACACACACACACACACACACACACACACACACACACACACACACACACACACACACACACACACACACACACAGAAGAGAGAGAGAGAGAGAGAGAGAGAGAGAGAGAGAGAGAGAGAGAGAGAGAGAGAGAGAGAGAGAGAGAGAGAGAGAGAGAGTGTGTGATAGAAAAAATTAAAGAAGTAAGACGAAAACATCATTATAATAGATGTTTTATATATCGACACACACACACACACACACACACACACACACACACACACACACACACACACACACACACACACACACACAC
>JAXIVD010002426.1:40000-47500 GCA_036785275.1 Cancer borealis | reverse complement strand
GACGATATTTGGACATGTTGTGGGCTTAGGACGAGTGTGGAGGGTGCTGTAGTTTCAATACAGAATCAGCAGGATATACATTACGAATAAATAAGATGAAAGTAAGATGTTTGAGATCATGACAGTTGTTGAAATACATAATATTTACATTATTAATGTTGTTTTTAATATAACAGAAATCCACAAACAAGCATAATGATTGTAATATATAAGGGAATTTGTATCACGTAGCGAGATGTTGGCCTCTACCTTAGGATGGAAGCGGTGCGAAATATACGGAGAAACCATGATATCTATTTCGAATAAATCTGAAGAAATTAAGATGTTTGAGATCATTTCAGTGCTTATAATTTAAAATATGTATATAATATATGTCGTTTTTAATATAAAAGAAAACTAAAAACAAGCATTAAGATTGAAATATATTAGGAAAATTGTGGCAACACCAACCAAGACATTTCTCCTTAAAATCGTGTTCGTGAAAACAAACGAAGTTTGGCGACACATGTAAACGCTTTAATTAGGTACGACAACCTGATCACGCATGTCCATCAGCTGCCTCCAAGATGTGAACAAATACCGAGCACGGATATCATAAGTGAGGGGACAAGACTCAAGTACATGTAGCTCTGTCTGTACTCTTCCACAAGGGCACAGGCGCTCCTCCACGGGAAGGCGTCCACGACCGCGCCTGTTCCATCTTCCAGTCTCAATTGCTAGTTTATGACCACTTAACCTAAACTGGCTGTATGCAATTCTGTATAGTTGAGTAATACTCTCACCCATCAAGTAACACACATCGACAGTACGGTCAGGGTTGAGCAGCCGGTATGTCACACGCCTCGAGGATGTGGAATCACAAATGGATTGTTTTAGGAAGTTCAGTCCTACCTCGGTATCGTTTATGTTGTCTGTGATCAGGCCTCGTATATGCTTACATGTTGCAGTGTTTGTAGCGAGAACCAATTTCATAGCATGCATCCACGGATCATCCATCATATGTTGGCGCTCCTCCCACAAGCGTTGAAAAAATTTACGTTGTTTGCCAAACACTAAATATTTGAGTGGTGGCAAGCCAAGTTCAACATAACAAATATCCGTACATGTTGTCATGCGAACGCCAAGCAGTTGCTTCACAGCCCAGTTATATAATTCCTCAACTGGTTTCAAGTCCCCGTTGAGCCATGACTCGCACCCATACAACACTGATGACATCAGGGCAGCATTGAATACCTTAAATTTTACTTGAAATGGAATATCACTATTTTTTTTAAGAAAATATGCAAATTTAAGTACATGGCACATCTTTGCTTCAGCGTGCGCAGATAAAGCTGACGACAATGACCCATCTGAAGTGAAAAGGCTGCCCAGATACGTGTATCTATCACACCACTCTACAGTAATTTGCTCTATAATAAATGGTGCCCTCTCCTCTGGCAGACAATTCAAGGCAAAGAATTTAGTTTTCACATTATTAACACACATTCCATGACCCCTACAGTACTCATTTAATAGCGTTAACTTTCTCTGCATCCCTTGTCTCGTTGTTGATAAAAGGACTGTATCGTCCATTAATACTAAGGTGTGCAGCCACACAAGAAATCCGTCCCCATCACAGCCATTCCTAATGAGAGCAATAAGGTCATTGACAAATATAATAAATAACAAGCATGAACACACACACACACACACACACACACACACACACACACACACACACACACACACACACACACACACACACACACACATTCGTAAATTCTCCCCCGTGATATCGTTATGTGTTACTTTATAAGCAGTGTGTCCACATGATCTCACTCAGAACAGCGTCACTCACCGCCACACACACACCACTGCGCCGCCCTGCCCTTCCCTGCGACACGAGAGAGAGAGAGAGAGAGAGAGAGAGAGAGAGAGAGAGAGAGAGAGAGAGAGAGAGAGAGAGAGAGAGAGAGAGAGAGAGAGAGAGAGGATTATTTGAGGATTAAGATGAAGGACGGGTCACTGGAGGTCAGCCAATGACAGATCCCATGAAAAAGGAGGTGACATATGTCGCCTGATTCAGAATTTTGGTTAGGAAGAGCCTGGTATACTCTCCCTGCGATCAGTGTGAAGGTTAGGGAGAGCCTCGCAGGGATTCCAGGGGACTGTACGTACGTTTATATAAAACAACAAATCCATCTATCTATCTATAAAAAAAAAAAATCTATCTATCTACTTTACTACGCATAAGGAAGTTGTCTCACCGAGGCCACTCTAGTTTGTTATTTATCAGCAGTTGTTTTTTGTTTTGTTTTGTTTTTTACATTAAAAGAGCACTGGCTAAGGGACAACAAAAATACGTTAACAAAATCCCGCAACTTGTTACATGTATTTAAATTATTATTAAAAGGTAGATATAACCCCGCCCCCTTCAACACCAAAACTACTACTGTAACATCACCACTAACTACAATTATTATTAAAAAGGAAATGTATTGTTTATCTATTATCGTTATCCTGTTTTTCTTTATTTTTCTACATATATCCATATTTTGCATCTGCCAAGACGATCTCCTGATTAACAACCGTAGATTTTTACACCAGAATGCCAAACAACAACAACAACTACTACTATTTCTACTTATAATAATAATAATAATAATAAAATACTGTACTATTAATACTATTACTACTTCTACTACTACTACTACTACTACTACTACTACTACTACTACTACTATTACTACTTCAATACCACTACTACTACTACTACTACTACTACTTCAATACCACTACTACTACTACTACTACTAATACTAATACTAATACTACTACACCTACTACTACTACTACTACTACTATTTACTATGACTAACATTTTTTTTACAACTACGTCTAATCTCCACATTCACCCCTTCTCTTCCTCCTCCTCCTCCTCCTCCTCTTCCTCCTCCTCAACATAGTAAACTTTGAGCAAGTTCCTTCTAATGTACCGTAATTACAAAATCTCGATTCGGAAGGACGTCGCTAGGGGCTTGACATCGCTTGGCAGGAAGTAGTGTTAGTGACAGTAGTAATAGGCTAGTCTAATCTAATTCCACGCATTTATTTATCTATTTTTACTTATATTGCATGGTTGGCCTTCCTCTCCTACCAGTCGTGGCTGGTGGGAGAATCCCTCACCCTTACTATCCTGTATCCTTCACCCCAGATTAGATAGTGTAGTCTAGTTTATCACAAACAGCCTCGTAAGGGCCAGTAGGCCTGTTGCTGTTTGTTCTTCCTATGTGTTCCTATGTGTTCCTCCTCCCTAGACCTCACGCCACTAACGAAAAAAAGAAATACCATCAGCACCAATGACCTGTCCTTCCTTCAGACTCCTGCATTGAAGCTTTGAAACTCCGCGAAACATGCATCGTTTCGCGAGAACAAGAACGAAGAAGGATTGAATAGAAGGAATAACAAGGAAGGGGAAAGGGAGGAGAGAGAGAGAGAGAGAGAGAGAGAGAGAGAGAGAGAGAGAGAGAGAGAGAGAGAGAGAGAGAGAGAGAGAGAGAGAGAGAGAGAGAGAGAGAGGTGAAAAATTAAGTCGAAGTTAAAGATGAAAAGAAATGGAGCGAGGGAGAGAGGGAGATAAGAGGATGAAATATACTAACACGTCAAGAAAGGAGGAGGAGAAGGAGGAGGAGGAGAAGAAAGAGGAGGAGGAGGAGACGAACTAATTAGAAGAGAACGGGAGGAGAGAGAGAGAGGAGGGAGGGAGAGAAGCAGTAGGGGGAAAATGGGGAGGATAGACCAATCAGACGGCTCGCCCCAACCCAGCCAGCCACCCCAAGGATTTCTGTTCTCTCTCGGCCCCTCAGTCTTGCCTTCATCACGTTGACCAACTGAGCTCCTCAACACCCCTCCTGCTGCCTGACAACGCCCTTCCAACTCCTCCTGACGGCGTCTAAGGGCGTGGGGAGGGACGCTGCTGATACCCACGCCCTCTACACACGCCCATGGTTGTTCTACACCTACCACGCCCTCCGGATGCCTGGCTCAGGAGACACGTGCCCCTAGAGAGGAGGGTTGGCTGGACTGAAGAAGGATGGAGAGAGAGAGATGGGGGGGAGTGTGTGGCGCCTTGTGTCCTGCGTATGCAGAGAGAGAGAGAGAGAGAGAGAGAGAGAGAGAGAGAGAGAGAGAGAGAGAGAGAGAGAGAGAGAGAGAGAGAGAGAGAGAGAGAGAGAGAATAGTGGTGATGTCTTCAAATTGTAACGTTGTTGCTTGGCGGTGTCTGCCTCTGTGTGTGTATGTGTGTGTGTGTGTGTGTGTGTGTGTGTGTGTGTGTGTGTGTGTGTGTGTGTGTGTGTGTGTGTACAACTTGTCCTCATTGCTTTTTGCTTAACCGTCCTACGTGGCATGATTTAATGATGGTGGTGGTAGTGAAAGGGGGGGTGTGATGTAGTAGTAGTGGTAGTAGTAGTAGTAGTAGTAGTAGTAGTAGTAGTAGTGGTAGTAGTAGTAGTAGTAGTGGTAGTAATGTTAATAGTAGTGGTGGTGATGATAGTGACTGATGATAATGAATACAATATCACCATTATTATCACTATTATCATTATTATTATTATTATTGTTCTCTCTCTCTCTCTCTCTCTCTCTCTCTCTCTCTCTCTCTCTCTCTCTCTCTCTCTCTCTCTCTCTCTCTCTCTCTCTTTTTTTTTTTTCTCTCTCTCTCTCTCTCTCTCTCTCTCTCTCTCTCTCTCTCTCTCTCTCTCTTTCTCTTTCTCTTTCTCTTTCTCTTTCTCTCTCTCTCTCTCTCTCTGGTTTACTTAATTTTTTCTCCTACTTTTTCTCCTCCACTTTCTACTATTACTACTATCATCATTACTACTATTACTACTACTACTTCTACTACCCACCATTGATGCTACAGTTTGTAATTTCTGAAACACACACACACACACACACACACACACACACACACACACACACACACACACACACTGTAGTATATACAAAGAATTTTCCCCGTAATATATCGTTTTCTGCTAAGGACGAAGGAAATATAATGATAATAATAATGACAACGATAATAATGAGAATAATAATAATAATAATAATAATAATAATAATGATAATAATAATGATAATGATAGCAATACCAACAATGATGATAATACTTTAATGTGTTTGCAAGGTCATTCTCAAGATGGCGTGATGTTGCATGGTTTCTAAGTACGTCTCGGAGGAATACAAGGACGGCCTGTCTAGCTGAGGTCATGCAGCTGAGAGGAAGGAGTCTCCGCCGCGCCTGAAGAAGGAAGGAGTGGGGCGGGTGGAGGGGGGCGTGGCGGGTTGGAGGGGGGCGTGGCGGCATGGAAAGGGGCGGGGCGGGCTAGTGGTTGGAATGTCACTCTGATCGTCATCTCTTTAGAGTGGAAAGTTTTCAGGGAACACGTTACCTCACTTCAAATGTCTAAGTCACCCCTCCCTCCCCCTCCTCCTCCCTCCACACCTCCTGTACCCTTCAGCGTGCGTGGTGGTCCAAAGGGCGTCGCCACACTAAGGCGTACTAGCTCCCTGGCATCTTAATTGAATACTAGTTTTTATACCATAGCACATTTAGGGGTGACCTGACGAGTGTTTTGTGTACTGTGTAGCCGAGACTGGGATCGTCTTATAAACACTATTGAGAACGATTCCCTTCCCATTATAGGTTTTGTTGTAGCCTACTTATTAAAGCCTCTCCGATCGGTGTAAGTATCGCTCATCGTTATCGAAGTATTGAAAAGGGTTGTTTCTATGCCCTAACGGCCTGACCCATCTCACACCTGCGGGAAAATAGTGTTTGGTGTCTAGTGACAAAACTGCTTATCGGATTGGAACATTTCAGTCACACTTGCAGGTTAATATCTTGAGATCTACAACTTTGCTCTCCTTTATAATCTTCGTATCTCTAAGGTAAATACCACTGTTCACGTACAATGTATACCCGCTCCCTTGACTGTCATCAATGATATATCCTACAGGATTAGGGTTACTATAAGGATGACCGTCCCTTGAATACTACAGGATAACTGATTAGTATCATCACTTTGTATCCCCGTCCTGATACATCACTGTAGATACTTTTGTAGTGTTTTTTTATGCCTTTCATAAACAGTTCATCATAATGGAGAATTTCCAGAACAAAAATAACTGCAAATTGAAAGATCTGTAACTATCATCCATAATACTTTTCATGTATCTGTGATGGAAATTAATTTTCTATTTTGGGGTCGGAAAATTTGCGAAAATTTTTACCAGAATTGGGATAAAAACAGTTTTTGCCATTTTGCTACGTAAATATTAGTCCTAAAATAACAACAAATTTATGAAGCGTGATGAGTTTTATCAGATGCTTTTACTGTATATCAAACTTTAGTGGGAAATAAAAGTGTTATGGAAGTTTTTAATAAATCACTTGTCATTTTCTCTATTACCTCCATTTTAATTCCAACATGCTTTAGCTCATAAGAAGTCTTCCGCTCTTTCTTAACTATCATATACTTTTTTTTAACGTAAATCTCATAGTTTTCGAGTTATTCAAAAAAAATTCAGATTTTTCCGGAAATTGTGAAAATTTCTCCACCTCGGAATCTCATAAAAATTGGTACAAATAGATTCTCGTGCAAGCTGAATGCGAATCTGGAATCAGTTTTTGGATTACTATAATATCAAACCCAATTTCACCCTTGCTTGCCTAATAGAAATAATGAAAATAACCATTATTCAACTTCACTGGGCGATGCTGGTCCATTACGACTAAAAACTGCATAGAAATGACTCTCACCATCACTAAATCCACACAACACAACGGAGTAACGTCATTTGATTTACCATTCTAAAACTATTATTATATTACAACTGATTCAAAGTATTCCCGGTGTTGACCAGCTGACTCTTCACACACACACACACACACACACACACACACACACACACACACACTCACACACACACACACACACACACACACACACACACACACACACACACACACACAGGCTACTTAGGGTAATGGCTGGCAATCACAAGTCCAGCGCGTGATCCCGAAGACACACTAAGTACATATATATATTATTCTTTCCTATTGCAGCTAACTAACTTATTCTGTTGATCCCGTCTTTATCTTCCTATAAATTCCTTTCTTCATACCTTATAACCTTAACTATCGTACCTCTGTCAACATGCTGACTGTCATTTGTTATTTTTTTTACGTTTCCTTACACTGATTGACCTTGACTTGCCTTATGATCCTCTTCAGCCTCTATAAATCCTACTCTCGATGATCCGTGAATCTCTATAACTCTTGGTGATCTGGTCTCCGAGAATCGAAGTGAGAGGAAGAAAAAGAGAAAACAAAAGAGCATCGACAACAACAATAAAACAACGACGGTAATGATGAGAACAACAATGAAGACCATGAAGAAGAAAAGCATGAGGAGGACAATGAAAACAAATTAAAAGAAGGAAATACAAGATGCATAATAA
>JAXIVD010002426.1:17500-35000 GCA_036785275.1 Cancer borealis | reverse complement strand
AGGAAATATATGACAACAAACTAACACGCTAATGGTTAAAAGAGATTCTCAACCTAATCCAGAAATTAATAAATGAGTATGTGTCTCAACTTGAGGGAACAGAGCCATCTAGCGGCGGGAGACGAAATAGCGGATCCATGCAGGCACAGAAACAAATGAAAGACGAGAGAGAGAGAGGGAGAGAGAGAGAGAGAGAGAGAGAGAGAGAGAGAGAGAGAGAGAGAGAGAGAGAGAGAGAGAGAGAGAGAGAGAGAGAGAGAGAGAGAGAGAGAGAGAGAGAGAGAGAGAGAGAGAGAGAGAGAGAGAGAGAGAGAGAGAGAGAGAGAGAGAGAGAGAGAGAGAGAGAGAGATATGCAAAGGACAGAATTATACATAATTACATAGAAATTCACACCACACAGACATTACCATATAAACAAAGTGTTCTAATTCTTAACCTAGAGTAATAAATTTCCTAAAGATAATGCGGTACAGAAACTTAGTCAAATCAACACACAGTCGGGAGTCAAGGCAGTCAAATATTTAGCAGGACTTTGTTGGAATACTGTAGATGGAAGACAAGAGTTACGTCATTAGTCAAGAAGAAGAAGCATTTAGTGTTAGATCAGGTTGAGAATGTGGTTCGGTTTTATAAGTACGGTCTTCAACTTTATCTACACTTGCGAGGAGGTTATTCCGATGCACATTTGTGAAATAAGTTTGCGTCGAGTTGAGTTGAATATACACACACGGTACACTTGTGAGGCCAAAGGAGGAGGAGGAGGAGGAGGAGGAAGTGGAAATGATGATAATAATAATAGTAATCGTGATGGAAACGGTGCTAAGGATAATAATGATAATGATGATGATAATAATAATAATAATAATAATAATAATAATAATAGCCCCCCCCACTCCCTCAGCATGACGCCGCCACGCCCCGGAAGGTACTGGAGTCTCTGGCGGCCAAGCAAGGTCTGGATCCCTTTGAGCGGGCCTTCGCGGAGCACATGGACAAGGAAGACCCACTCAGGGCAATGCGGGACAGGTGTGTGTGTGTGTGTGTGTGTGTGTGTGTGTGTGTGTGTGTGTGTGTGTGTGTGTGTGTGTGTGTGTGTGTGTGTGTGTGTCCCTTATTCCATTACACTCACTACATCTTCAAGTTATAATGTATGAATGCTGACTAAACACACACACACACACACACACACACACACACACACACACACACACACACACACACACACACACACACACACACACACACACACACACACACACACACACACACACACACACACACACACACACACACACACACACACACACACACACACACACACACACACACACACACACACACACACACACACACACACACACACACACACACACACACCACACACACACACACACACACACACACACACACACACACACACACACACACACACACACACACACACACACACACACACACACACACACACACACACACACACACACACACACACACACACACACACACACACACACACACACACACACACACACACACACACACACACACACACACACACACACACACACACACACACACACACACACACACACACACACACACACACACACACACACACACACACACACACACACACACACACACACACACACACACACACACACACACACACACACACACACACACACACACACACACACACACACACACACACACACACACCACACACACACACACACCACACACACACACACACACACACACACACACACACACACACACACACACACACACACACACACACACACACACACACACACACACACACACACACACACACACACACACACACACACACACACACACACACACACACACACACACACACACACACACACACACACACACACACACACACACACACACACACACACACACACACACACACACACACACACACACACACACACACACACACACACACACACACACACACACACACACACACACACACACACACACACACACACACACACACACACACACACACACACACACACACACACACACACACACACACACACACACACACACACACACACACACACACACACACACACACACACACACACACACACACACACACACACACACACACACACACACACACACACACACACACACACACACACACACACACACACACACACACACACACACCACACACACACACACACACACACACACACACACACACACACACACACACACACACACACACACACACACACACACACACACACACACACACACACACACACACACACACACACACACACACACACACACACACACACACACACACACACACACACACACACACACACACACACACACACACACACACACACACACACACACACACACACACACCCTGCCTTGCCTCAGCTCAGCACGTGTTTCTTCCTTCACTCAACATACAGATTCGTGTTTCCATTAATTGCGGATCAGAAGGACATGGACGAGAGCTTGACAGGCGGGGAGAAGGAGTGTATATTCTTATGTGGCAACTCCCTTGGCCTACAACCCCGCACTACTAAGGCCAGACTAGTAGAAACACTCGACGCATGGGCTAAGCTGTAAGTATGTAAGCATGTTTGTCTATATATTAAACCTAAACTACACAAAACAAATGATCAATCTTGTCTCATCTTTCACCTCTCTTCTTCTTCCCTTCCTTCGCGATCCTCAGAGCCATCAGTAGTCACTTCCACGGGCCTCTCCCTGCTGGTGCCTGTGACCAGTACGGGAAGGAGGAGCTGGGTTCCCTGCTAGGTGCTGCCCCGTCCCAGGTGGTGCTAATGAACGGGCTCACTGTTAACCTACATATCCTACTCCTTGATTTTTACCGTCCAACCGAAACCAGATTTAAGATTCTACTTGAGGGACACGCTTTCTCCTCCGACCGGGTGAGTAAGAAGAGGGGAAAGAGGGGGGAGGGATTAAGAGAATGAATAATAATGATTTAAGTCAGTGAAGGAGAATGTATTATAGGTTTTTGTCTACGTACTGTACGTGTAAAATTAAAGTTACACCACTATTTTTTTTTTCTCTCTCTCTCTCTCTCTCTCTCTCTCTCTCTCTCTCTCTCTCTCTCTCTCTCTCTCTCTCTCTCTCTCTCTCTCTCGTCCTCTGCAGTACGCCATCCGCTCCCAAATCAAATACAAAGGCTTGGATCCTGACAAGGCGATGCTGCAGGTGTTTCCTCGGACCGGGGAACACACACTCAGGACTCAGGACATTCTACAGGTGTGGTGGACAGGTGTGGTGGTCAAGAGGGGGAGGGCTGGTGTGACGGAAGGGGGGGTGGGGGAGGTAGCGTCACACAGAACCTCTAGAATACGATGATTCATAATAACTGTGATAGAAGCACCGTTGGTTACACGTATTTATATAAGAGTGCTTGTAGATTGTTTTGATTGTTTTCGTACTCACACTTGTACTAAACACACACACACACACACACACACACACACACACACACACACACACACACACACACACACACACACACACACACACACACACACACACACACACACCTGCACCTTCCAACCTAACATAACATAGCCTAACCTAACCCAACCCAATCCATTCCAACCCAACCAAACGCAACCCAACCTAACATATCCCAACATAACATTACCTAACCTAACCCAACCTAACCTAACCTAACCTAACACCCTCCTTCTGCAGATACTGAAGGAGGAGGGCAGCAGCATCGCCGTGGTGTGCCTGAGCGGCGTTCAATACTACACTGGCCAGAAGTTTGACATGGAACGGATAACGAAGGCAGGGCATGAGCAAGGGTGTGTGGTGGGGTGGGACCTCGCCCATGCTGCTGGGAACGTGGAGGTTAAACTAGACGAGTGGGGGGTTGACTTCGCCTGCTGGTGCACGTATAAGGTAAGCACGGCGTGGGAGGGCAGGGTACGTACGGTAGGATAATTCTTGTTTTTTTGTTTGTACATGTATAGTATTTATAGTATACATAGTTTATAATTCCTGAAAAAAAATATAGTTAATGAATGCTAAAAGAACACATACTTTTACGTTGACTGATTTGAGTTGAGCGTAACTGACTCTTGATAAACTCTGGAACTCGTTTGTCATCTTCACTCTTTGAAATAACTTGTTTTCTTCCTTTTTACGTTTATCATCACTACTGGCCTTCTTCCACGCCCACGCCATGGTCACTAATGTTTACTATAATAATGATTAATGCAAAGTGAAACACACCTTACGCTTTGCTCGGGAACAGAACGTCGATCTAACTACACAGCCTAAAACGAACTGAAAGAGAGAAAAGAAAATACAACCGATTCAATTGATTCCGAACATAATTATTCGAACTCCGGTTTGCTCAAGATTCTGATCGTTCGAACACCGATACTCTATATAAAAAAAAGTATGAACAAGACTCAGTAGAAGAATAAAAATACAAAAGATAGACAATAGCACATCTTGTTCTACCATACTGAGGTTAACAAAATGGTAAGTCACAATAATATAGATGAATTCAACATACTACGATCCTTCCACTAACTCCTCCTCCTCCCCTTCCTCTGCAGTACCTCAACAGCGGGCCAGGATGCATCGCGGGGGCTTACGTGAACGAGAAGCACAACAAGAGGACTGAGCCGATGCTGGAGGGCTGGTGGAGCAACAAGGGAGAGACGCGCTTTCAAATGTGCGACGAGTGTGATCGAGCCCCGTCAGTGGATGGCTACTGTATGAGTAACCCGAACCCCCTCCTGGTGGCCTCCGTGCTGGCCAGTCTGGAGGTGAGAGAGGGAGAGAGAGAGACAGAAATAGATAGATAGATAAATAGATAAATAGATAGATAGATAGAATAGAGAAAAAATATGTATACTATTCTCTTCCTTCCCTCCTTCAGATCTTCAAGGAGGTAGGAATGCCACGCCTCCTAGATAAACAGTTCCTCCTGACGGGTTACCTGGAGATGCTCATCAGGCACCAGTTCGCGCAGGGCGGCACTGAGCGTCCCACCATCACCATTATTACCCCACAGGACACCAGGGAGAGAGGGTGCCAGCTCTCCGTTATACTCTCCTTCCCACTCAATCAGATGCACAAGGAGCTCACCAAGAGAGGGATTATGGTGAGTTTGGGGCGTGTGATGTGTGAGGGTAGTGGTGGTATGGTGATGGTATGGTGATGGTATGGTGTACTCACCCTGTTTTCTCCTTCCAGTGTGATGTTCGGCTTCCCAACGTGATGCGCCTCGCCCCTGCGCCGCTTTACAACTCCTTCTGTGACGTGCATCGCTTTGTCACCGTCCTCGGCTCCATCTTCGACCTGTGTAAGACTGTGGCCGCTTAGCTGGTCCTCCTTACTCTATCCATCAGTCCCTCAATCCCTCACACACTCTGCTGCTGCTGCGTACTGGACTTGGACTAGTGATGGGCGCTTTGTGAACGAGTCGGTTCATAGAGCCGGCCGGCTCTTCCAGATGAACGAGAAGAGCCGGATCTTTCTCGAGAGCCGTTTGAGATTTTTTTGAGAGCCGTTAATTTTTTTTCTTCTAGTTTTTCCATATTTTTGCAATTTTCTAACAAAATGCAAAAATTACCGATTGTTAATAATTATAGTAATGATAATAATAATAATACTTACGAGAATGAAGCCTATTCATAGAAATTATATAGTAAAATAGTTAAGTTACCCCTTAAAGTTAACAAAGAAAACTGTATTTCCAAGTGCTTTGGCCTCTAGCAAAGAGGGGTAACTCAACACATAAAACGCATATATATGAATAATTCAGAAAATATATGGTGTATATGGCAGGCCAATGATGTGGAATGTACACTATAATATTTCTTACAACATATCGGTAAATGAAGACAATCTGATAATATTAAGAGGTAAAATTAAATTATAGAACTTGTCTAAAAATAGTGTACACATCGTACAAATCAAGTATATTTTTTTCCATAGTTAATTTTTTAACACAAAACTCATTTTCTCATTATAGCTCGAGAACCATAAGGTATACGTACAATGACTACGAATAGACAAAGAGTGAATAGGAACCCAACTTTCTGTTGCAACATTTAAAAATGAAATTACTCTTTATATAATGAAGGAAATTTTTTTTTTTCATAACCTGAGTAAAAAAAAAAAAAAAAAAAAACTACACTAGCTGATACGCCTTTTAAAATTATTTAAATGATTATAGGTGCATTTTTTGTCAAACTAATCGTTAAGGTTTTTTCCTTATAACTCGAAAACTATGAAATTGACGTAAAATGATTAGGAGTAATTAGGGAAGTTAAATGAAACAAGCTTTCTTTTCATTCTATTGAAAATGAAACTCAATGATAAATGACCATCGAAAAAAATGTTTTCTTAACTATTAGCGTTATTCAAAATCAGACTACACCAGTTGAAAGGCCTTTTGAAGGTAAGAAAATAACAATTTAAGATAATTTTTGTTTAAGTCAAAAAATCTGCGAATAATTAAAATAAGGAAATCAATATATATATATATTTTTTTTTTGGACCATCAGAACATGTAAACAGTTTATAAATAATGAAAACATTAAAAACAAAAAGTTTTTGGCGTAAAGTTAGATTAAATTACATGATTTGATAGAACTTTTAAAATTACATCAATTAGCATAAGTGCATTTTTTCTGTACGACTAATATTTACGCGATAAAAGACAAGTTAACTACGTTGATAATTTGAAGGGTGGTAGGGTACCCTACCTCCCCTCAAACTCACATTACGTAACAGTCAACCGTCGCGCGCTCTCTTTCTCTCTCTCTCTCTCTCTCTCTCTCTCTCTCTCTCTCTCTCTCTCTCTCTCTCTCTCTCTCTCTCTCTCTCTCTCTCTCTCTCTCTCTGATATATAAATGTTAAATAAGAAAGAAAATAGATAGTATGTTTGTGTGTGTGTGTGTGTGTGTGTGTGTGTGTGTGTGTGTGTGTGTGTGTGTGTGTGTGTGTGTGTGTGTGTGTGTGTGTGTGTGTGTGTGACCGTGTGTGTGTGTGTGTGTGTGTGTGACCATGAACGAAAAATTGTCTGAGTCTCTCTCTCATATAGAAATGTTAAATAAGAAAGAAAATAGATAGTATGTTTGTGTGTGTGTGTGTGTGTGTGTGTGTGTGTGTGTGTGTGTGTGTGTGTGTGTGTGTGTGTGTGTGTGTGTGTGTGTGTGTGTGTGTGTGACCGTGTGTGTGTATGTGTGTGTGTGTGTGTGTGTGTGTGTGTGTGTGTGTGTGTGTGTGTGTGTGTGTGTGTGTGTGTGTGTGTGTGTGTGTGTGTGTGTGTGTGTGTGTGTGTGTGTGACCATGAACGAAAAATTTTCTCTCTCTCTCTCTCTCTCTCTCTCTCTCTCTCTCTCTCTCTCTCTCTCTCTCTCTCTCTCTCTCTCTCTCTCTCTCTCTCTCTCTCTCTCTCTCTCTCTCTCTCTCTCTCTCTCTCTCTCTCTCTCTCTCTCTCTCTCTCTCTCTCTCTCTCTCTCTCTCTCTCTCTCTCTCTCTCTCTCTCTCTCTCTGATAGATAAATATTAAATGAGAAAGAAAATAGATCATATGTTTGTGTGTGTGTGTGTGTGTGTGTGTGTGTGTGTGTGTGTGTGTGTGTGTGTGTGTGTGTGTGTGTGTGTGTGTGTGTGTGTGTGTGTGTGTGTGTGTGTGTGTCTGTCTGCCTGTCTGTCTGTTTGTCTGTCTGTCTGTTCGCCAAATAACAGGCGAGGCAAGTCCACATATGTGCCTCAGTAAAAGCCTACTGTCGCCAACGGTTAATGATAACAAAAAATATTTGGTTTAAATTAAACATTTTTTGGAAAGCTTTTTCACCTTTCCTTAAATCAATAGGTATTGAAAGCTAACTAGCAAAGTTATCCTAAGAAATTTCTTCTAAATTATAAAGACTATAAACAGAATATGTGGAACTACTTAAAAAAAAAGTATTTGAGAGCTGAAAGAGCCGTTTGGGAGCCGGAAGAGCCGGCTCTTTTGAGTGAACGAGAACGAAAGACTCGGTTCTCGGAAAAGAGCCGGAACGCCCATCACTAACTTGGACTACTGGTGGCGAGTCAAACAAGAGAGGCGCGGGCTAAATAGTTATAGTTTTTTAATATCAAATGGAGTCCTATGTTACTTTTGTTCAATATAAATAATTGTTCGATGTTTTGTTTTGTTAATTCACATTCCTTCAGTGCGTTTTTTGTCGATGTTTTTAGTTAAGGTATGATGGGTGTTCTATTGAAAATTAATGAAAAATTTCATGCCTCAATTTTTCATGCAAATTGGTATTTACAGGTTCTCGGGTATACTGAAAAAGAATCTAGACTCAGTTTTCTAATTATTATTACTGAAATTTATACCAAACATCATTTTATGTTTGGAAACTTATACTGCACGCAACACTTTAACCTATAATATCTACTTGATAGACTAAAGGACACTAAAGTGGAAGGCTCCTCCCCACCCATCCTTCTCTTCAGCCGAAGCTGGCCGGAAGAGGAAGCGATACCATATACAAATTATCATGGAATTTGTATGGGAAAGTAAGAAAAGTCGTAATCTACGGCTATTGCTACCGCTATACAAAAACAAAATAGAAATGGAAAAATGAATTAATAAATAAATGAATAAATAAAAAAATAAATAATTAAATAAAAATAAAGAAATAAACAACTTAAAGCAGAAATTAAATACTCGATTTGGTGAGCTGATGCTACGTGTTTGTCAAGTTTTTCCTTAAGACTTTAGAAAGAGGGGAAAAATTAGAGCACAGATTTGAAGGCAGAGAGAGAAATAAAGTAGAACGAATTAATTATATTCATTATCTAAACCTTTTTGTATTTATTTTCTGGGAAACTTTAATGATTATACTATAAGGTTAAGTTCATACAATTTTTTATGTAGTTTATATATTTTATTATAATGAAAAAGCAATGTGACAGTGACAAAGTTTTGCTTCGTTGCAACACTACAAAATTTGTGTTTGACTTCAGTTTTCACAGTTTTCACAGTTAGTCACATTGATATATTTCCAATGTACAAAACATTTACAACTGATGGTGAGTACGAATATTAACAATGAAGTTTCCAAAATGTCTACTTTTCCTTCCTTATGCATGGTGAGGTGACGCAGGATGACAGGGGAGGCGTCGGGTGTTGAGGAATTATTGTGGTTATTGTGGGTGAGGCATCTCAATGTTGGTGGGTAGGATGGGTTGGACGGTGGATGGGTGAGCAGGCGGGATGGTGGGTGTTAAGGTGAGCGGGGCGGTTGGTGTTAGTATGGGCGGAACGGCGAGCGGTGAGCGCGGCTTGAAAATAGGTGTTAAGGATGGTAGTGGCACCTATCACCTGGCGGCGGGGACCTTTGAGTGCCACGGTGCAGGACTCGCGGTCCTTCTGAGGAGGCACCGTCACCGCCACGTCAGGGTACTCCCGCAGGAGTTTCTTAAGGGTGACGCCAGCAGGTCCCACCACGTGACACCGTTGCTGTGGTGTGACTGCCAGCTTGGCTTCGATCATCTCCCCCTCATACAACAAGGCCTTGAGGCGTGTCACAGTCCCAGCAACCTGCCGGGGAGGGCCACGTACTCTCACAGTGTCCGTCACTGCGTCCAGCGGCGGCGGTACCGTCACACGTACTCCTACAAACTCCTGCTGCACCTGCTTAAGTATGGCGCCGCGTGGTCCCACAATGCAGCGCCGCATGTGAGGTGCCACTGGTACTACAATGTCCACAACCTCCTGCTTCCAAGAATCTCGAACACTATTTAGCGGTACCTTCTGGGCACGCCGAATGTTCCTGCGTGGAGCAGGTGTGGTCTTGTTTGGCGCAGCAGGCTTGACCTGCACTTCTACATTCACAGGGTGCAGTGATTTTTCCTTAGGTGGAGGTGGCATGGCATTGTCCTTCACCTCATTCACAGGTACCAATGCTCTCCGTTTGTTTGTCCGCTTGTTCCTGCTACAGGCCACGGTCCAAGTCTCCGTCGAGGCGTCAGGATCCTGGCCGGTCACACGCATCACATTCATCAATAGACCCACGTCCTCCTCGGCCCTGCGTGTCTTCTTCCATTGCTTCTTCTTATCACTTTTATTTTCATTATCCTGTTCTGTAACATTGTCAGTGACAGCGTCCTCGACATTTTTATCCTGTGGGAGTGTGGAGGACAACACGGCCTCCTCCACACACTCCTCGGCGGCGTCTTCTCGGGCGTTACCAAATACATCCTTGTTCAATTCTTCATTCTCTTCAGTTTGTATTTGGTTTTCTGTTTTTTCTACTTTGCGTTCATCTTCCAGACGTGTTTCCAAAAGCACTTTTACTTGTTCTTTTATTATTGATTGTACAATTACTGTTACCTCTTTATCATGTTTGTTTGTGTCTTCCTCTCGTTGAAGTGGCCCTTCTTGTTTCACCTCCACATTGGTAACAGCCTTTTCAGCCTGGCTGTGCTCATCTTCGGTGGTCTCGCGCACACTTGGGATGAGTTCACCTTGACTCGTCTGTGCCGGCAGACGGAATGTCGCCCCGGTGGACTTATTTACAAACGTTACCCATTCCTCATCTTCGCTCGTCCAGGCACCGGGTCCCCGCCATCTTGCCTCCTTCTCTGCCTGCGTGTGTGCCGGCAGACTGCATGTCGCCCCGGTGAGCTTATTAACAAACGTTACCCATTCTCCATCTAATGCCGGGGTACACACACTTGCCTCTTCATCATTTTCAGTCACCAGTCCTACATCTGCAGCAAAAGGCATGGCTTCTGCTGCAGAAGTTGTCTCTGTTTCAACAGGAGCTGTATCCGCCGTGACAGGAAGCTCCTCCTGTAGTTCCTGTACCTGTTCCGCCTCTTGTTCTGCCTCTTTGTCTTGTACGGAATAGGCAAAGTTGAAGGAGTCACCAGATGTCGTTACCTTGAAGATGGCTGGGGTGGAGCAGGAATTCAGGTGAGCTAAAAAGTCTCCCAGCTTGGCCTGCAGCACCACCTTCCCCTTGCGCTCCTTAGTCCACACCTTCAGCTTCAGAGGCAAGTCAGCCTTCAACTTACGCAGGCCTTCGATGTCCAGCATACGGCATGGCGTCACATTTTCCCACTTAGATGGGCCAATGAGCAGCCAGCCGTCCTGCTGGAATCCAAACGCGAAAACAATCCGTTTCTTGGTGAACCAAGGGAAACGTCGGTTTCGCTTCCTGACGCTCAGCTGCAGACGTGTTACTCCCAGTTGAGGCTCTGCAGCGTAAGCCGCGCAGCGCACCGGATGAACTTGATAGCACGGAAACATGATTGCTAATGACAGACTACAGAGTGAGGCCTCTATTTATACCCTCTGTCATAGCTCATCATGCCCGTAGGCCACGCCCCCCTCATTATTTATCCATCTTGATTGGTTGAAGTTACAGGCAATCACGGTGATTGGCTGTCACGTCCACCAATCAAAATGCATAAATAATGAGGGGGCGTGGCCTACGGGCATGGAGTTGGTAATGCCTACTTGAGTATCAACTCTAACCCGCGACAAGAACGGGTTAGAGTTAATACTCTACCTCCTATCTTTCTTTCTACCTCCTACCTCCCTTTCTACCTCCTACCTCCTACCTCCTACCTTCCTTTCTACCTCCTACCTCCTAACTCCTATCTCCTACCGCCTATCTCCTACTTCTTACCTCCCTTTCTACCTCCTACTTCCTTTTCTACCTCCTACATCCCTTTCTACCTCCTCTTTCTACCTCACATCTTTTTAAAAGTCAACTATATAACTGATTTGCCCCATCATCGTCATTTATAACATAGGTGGATTGTGTCCGTCGTCAAGTGTGTGTGTGTGTGTGTGTGTGTGTGTGTGTGTGTGTGTGTGTGTGTGTGTGTGTGTCTCTCTCTCTCTCTCTCTCTCTCTCTCTCTCTCTCTCTCTCTCTCTCTCTCTCTCTCTCTCTCTCTCTCTCTCTCTCTCTCTCTCTCTCTCTATCTATCTATCTATCTATCTATCTATCTATCTATCTATCTATCTATCTATCTATCTATCTCTCTCTGATAGATAGATAGATAGATATTAGATAGGAAAGGAAATAGATGTTATGTTTGTGTGTGTGTGTGTCTGTCTGTCTGTCTGTGTGTGTGTGTGTGTGTGTGTGTGTGTGTGTGTGTGTGTGTGTGTGTGTGTGTGTGTGTGTGTCATACTGCATAGATAATATATATATATATATATATATATATATATATATATATATATATATATATATATATATATATATATATATATATATATATATATATGGTTTCTTGGTGAACCAAGGGAAACGCCGGTATCGCTTCCTGAGTACTGTGATGGATGGTGATTTATGGTGATGATGATGATGATGATGATGGTGATGATGATGATGATGATAATGGTGATGATGATGATGATGATGAAGATGATGAGTTGTGGATGTGTCGCTATGTCGGTTGAGCATCACAACCAAATAGCTCTTTAAGTAGCAGTAATAGTAGAAGGACAAGTAGTAGTAGTAGTACGTAGTAGTAGTAGTAGTAGTGGTAGCAGTAGAAGTAGTAGTACAAAGGAGAACAAAGAAAGAACAGACAGCAACAGTCCTACCAGACCTAACTACTATAACAGTGATTCCCAACCTTTACACCTTGGAGGAACCCCTGTAATAATTGTTCATATTCCAAGGAACCCCGATATGTAGTATATGTATGTATATTATTTTTTAAAGAAAAGTTCTTGAGCAATATAATTCATATGAAATCTACAATTACATCACATGAGAGTTCACACTAATAAGTCAATAATCATACATAATGTTATGATTTACCTTCAGTGTGATACTTGGGCTTGTTTCTCTTTGCGTATCTGTGAAATTCTTGGCCGAATTTTTGACAGACACACACGCAGTTCTTCCTCGACAGACAGAAGACGATTTCTTGATTTGCTTTTAATGACGGTCAGGCATGAGAAAGCTTGTTCACAGAGGTAAGAAGTCGAAAACTGAAGTAAAACATCCAATGCTTTTACTGAGATGACAGGGTACTCTTGCTTTGCTGAAATCCAAAACTTGTCAAGTGATACTTCATTAAATTTCATTTTCAAGGTTCGATCGCACTGTAGTTCACTCAGTTCTTCCTCTTCTTGCAGACTAAGTAGGTTTTCTGTACTTGGTGAGAACTCAGTGAAGGGGTTTCTCACCCAGTCATACGTTTCTGATGACAATGAGGGAAAGTACATATGAAGTTTTTCTGACAGTGATCCCAAATGACTTGTAATTAATTAAATTACATTTTCATATTCATTCTGAGTTTGAACTTTAAGTAGGAGTGGAAACATTTCGACGCTTCCTCTTGAAAGGTGCTTTTTCCAAACAGCAAGTTTATTCTTAAATGCAAGAAGTTTGTCTGTGGAAGTTAGAATGTTTTCCTTCGCACCCTGCATGCTGGTGTTCAAGTTATTTAAATGCTGATAAATATCTGCTAAATATGCTAGTTTTATTTGCCAGTTTGTAGATTCAAGACATTCACAGAAACTGGCTTTATTATTCTCTTTGAAGAAAAGCAGCAGTTCCTGTCGCAGCTCGAATACCCTTGTCAAAACTTTACCTCTCGAAAGCCATCGAGCCTCTGTGTGCTGGAGAAGCGTCACGTGATCTTTCTGCATGTTTTCACACAACCTTGCAAACATGCGAGACTTCAGAGGGCGCTGCTTTATAAAGTTGACCATGTTCACAGTTATATCAAGGACGTGTTTTAAATCATCCCCAATAGTTTTTGAAACCAGAACTTCTCGGTGGAGAAAGCAGTGAGTTGTTATGACTTCAGGTTTTTTTTCTTTCACGCGTGATACAAAGCCTTGTACTGAGCCAATCATTGAGGGAGCACCATCAGTGCAGATTTCAATGCATCGGTTCCATGACAAACCACAAGATTCCAGGTAAGAAGACAAGATATTGAAAATGTCGTGGCCTTTGGTAGTTTCTAGCAGTTCTTTACAGCAAAAATAATTTTCCATTATTTCATCTTCATTTTCAAATCGTACAAATGCCAGCAGCTGAGCTTTACCAGTTATATCAGTAGACTCATCTACTTGGAGAGCAAAGTTGGTATTTTGCAGTATTTCAGACAAAATACCAGAAATATTGTTGGACAGGTCATCTACACGCCTACTAATTGTATTATCAGAAACAGGTACCTTGCTTAATTCACTTTCAGCTTCTTCACCTAGCATTGTTCTCACAATTATTTTGCAAGCAGGCATTATTAGGCTTTCTGCAATAGTATGACTTTTCATTTTCTTGGCAATTAGCTCAGCCACTAAATAGCTTGCTTCTTGGGCCTTATCACTGCTGGTTACCTTCTTTACGAAAACTTGTCTTTGTTTCTGCTGTGAATCCAAGAGTCTTCGAAAATAATCCACGGTTTTACTTGACAAGTGGCTGTGATTAGTAGTGAAATGTCGCTTTAACTTGGCTGGGGCCATAGCTGTGTTGGCGAGCTTTTTCCCACAAACAATGCACAAAGGAAGTGGACAGTTTTCTTCTCCAGTCCATGTAAAGCCAATGGCCAGATAACTGTCATTGTAAAGGCGGTATTTTTTAACATCACTCACTTTTCCTTTACTCGTACTTTGCTGTGGTATTTGTGATTCTTCGTCACTGTCCTCCTCTCCACTGACATGCTTTCTTTTAAAATATTTGAACATGCTTCAGTCTTTAAAATCCGTAGCAAACAAATATTAACTGGTGAGATTAATTAAAACAGCGTTTCATTCGGTTGCGCTGCTCAAAACTGACTGAAGGAAGATGTGTGAACGGCTGGGCTGGGGCTCGTGACACGTATGATACTCGTACGGGGTTGCGTCACCCTCCTACCCAGGAATGAAGGGCGTATCCCGCACCGGCAATAAAACAAATTTTTTGTTTATTCTATGCATAGTATTTGCTATGCATATGTATAGTATGCATAGCATAGCAATAGTATATGCATAGTATATAGTATATACATTGTACTAACTGACACCTACGAGTATGTTGGTGTCTGGAAAGTGTTTGTGACGTGTCGTTGAGTAGGAATTATGAATTAAGATCACTGTCATTTTGTAATAGCGCATAATTATTTTACGGTTTTTCGCGGAACCCCTGGTGATGGTCTGCGGAACCCCAGGGTTCCGCGGAACCCCGGTTGGGAATCACTGCTTTAACACTTTATTTTAGCTATAGCCAAAATATTTAATTTTCTTTGTTACAATGTATGAAAAAATTAAATATATTTGATTGTAAACTAAAGAAATATAATATCACCTGCATGGGAATCTGAACCAGGCCAGGGAGGATGGGCGGTTAAGTATGGGGGCAGGGAGGGATGGACGGTTAAGTATAGGGGCCAGAGAAGGGTGGGCAGTTAAGTATAAGGGTCAGGGAGAGATGGGCGGTCAAGTATGGGGGCTAAGGAGGGGTAGGCGGTTAAGTATGGGGGCCAGGGAGGAGTGGGCGGTTAAGTATGGGGGCCAGGGAGGGATGGGCGGTTAAGTATAGTAGCCAGGGAGGGGTGGGCGATTAAGCATGGGGGCCAGGGAGGGTGTGGGCGGTTAAGTATAGGGGCCAGGGAAAGGTGGGCGGTTAAGTATGGGGGCCAGGGAGGGGTGGGCGGTTAAGTATGGGGGCCAGGGAAGGGTGGGCGGTTAAGTATGGGGGCCAGGGAGGGGTGGGCCGTTAAGTATAGGGGCCAGGGAAAGGTGGGCGGTTAAGCATGGGTGCCAGGGAGAGGTGGGCGGTTAAGTATGGGGGCCAGGGAAGGATGGGCGATTAAGTATGGGCGCCAGGGAGGGGTGGGCGGTTAAGTATAGGGGTCAGGGAGGGGTGGGCGGTAAAATATAGGGGACAGAGTGGGGTGGGCGGTTAAGTATGGGGGCCAGGGAAGGGTAGGTGGTTAAGTATGGGCGCCAGGGAGGGGTGGGCGGTTAAGTATAGGGACCAGGGAGGGGTGGGCGGTTAAGTATGGCGGCAGGGAGGAGTGGGCAGTTAAGTATGGGGGCAGGGAGGGGTGGGCGGTTAAGAATAGTGACAAGGGAGGGGTGGGCGATTAATTATGGGGGCCAGGGATGGGTGGGCGGTTAAGTATGGGGGCCAGGGAGGGTGGGTGGTTAAGTATGGGGGCAGGGAGGGGTGGGCGGTTAAGTATAGGGGCCAGGGAGGGGTGGGCGGTTAAGTATAGGGGCCAGAAAGGGGTGGACGGTTAAGTATGGGGGCCAGGGAGGGGTGGGTGGTTAAGTATGGGTGCCAGGGAGGGGTGGGCGGTTAAGTATAGGGTCAGGAAGGGGTGGGCGGTTAAGTATGGGGGCCAGGGAGTGGTGGGCGGTTAGGTGAGGGAGCAGGGTGGGGGGGGGCCTGACCTTACTCTATAATATCATTCTGGTGAAGATGTAAAATAACACCAATAATAACACCAATAATAATAATAATAATAATAATAATAATGATAATAATAATAATAATAATAATAATAATAACAATAATAATAATAATAATAATAATAATAATAATAATAATAATAATAATAATAATAATGATAATAATAAGTGGTTAATATATGGTTAGGTTAAGCACTCATTATATATCCTTACCTTAATAACACACTGCAAATTCAACCTCAGATACTTGTTCAGCTCTCTTCACACACTTCACTCGTTCAATTACGTATAAAACAAATTATTAATTATCTTGTAAATTGAATAAATGCACAGCGTAACAACTCAGCCAGCCAGCCAGCCAGCTAGCCAGAAACTGGCGGGAAATTTGTATGATGGGGGAGACACCTAGCGGGGACTAGTGAAAGCATAGCCAATAGCATTCATTGTCTTATACACACAATACTTCTTGAGCCAATCAGATTCATTGTTTCATATCGGCTATTGTTTTCAGGGTCCTACCCCGCCCTTCCCTGCCCGCCTCAGTTGAAGAATGGCGCGTGATCAGTGAAGTGTGAATATTCTTAATTTTGATAAGAAAGCTATTATACAAATAGAGAAAGATAATTAGAGTGATTTTAACGCTACGTAGTGATTGTTTAAATGTTTTCTGCGGTTAATGCCGTGTGATTTTTTTAATTTTTTTTTACATTGAAAGGGTACTGGCTAAGGGAAAAATAAATGAAGTATAAAAAAAAATCCCGGTAAAACTAAACAATCACTACTCCATCCTTTTATTTTTTCTCTCCTTCCCTACATACTATACATAGTGTACTCAACACATCTGTGAAGGTTTCTATACATAGTGTACTCAACACATCTGTGAAGGTTTCAGGCGGCGGAAACCATTATCTACCGTACCGAACCATACCTAACCTAACTTAACCTATATCCTATATAGTACCCCCTCCATCCTCCTCCTCCACCTCCTAGACACCAACCTCTTCCTCCTCCTCCTCTTCGTCCATCAGAGGAGGAGGCAAAAG
>JAXIVD010002426.1:5000-12500 GCA_036785275.1 Cancer borealis | reverse complement strand
TGGGGAAGACCAAGTTGTGGTGGACGGTGTTCCCACACAGACCCGTATGGACAGCAGTTACTGGCATGCCAGGTAAGCTAGCCAAACTAATGAAGACAGTTTCAATAACTACTATTTATGCTTTGTAGCAAAATTATACAACATTATATTTATGACTGTTATGACAAAAGTAATGTTGGGAAATGTTCTGTTAGTGGAAAGTGTCTACGCTTAACCTCCTATGGCTTGTACCATTATAGTGCTATCTGATGTTAATAGTTGTTTTGACCGAAGTAATGAGGCAAATCATTTGTTGGTGATTAGTGTCTAATGCAGGATTGATAGGTTCAACTGGTGTTACTACAGTAAGTCTGATGGTGTTATTGACCACATTTATTATGCTTAAATTAGTATTTCCATTTGTTGTTTCATGTATTACTGCACCATATTGCAGTAGGGTACTTGATACATCATATGTTTATGCAGTTAAGGCATAATTTGTTATATTTTAGGAGAGCTGCCGCAGCCGCAGCCACAGCCACCACGGAGGATGTGGTGCAGTCACAACAGCCTTCACTGGCTGAGGAGCCAGCCAGTGAGGTTGTTGTGGTTCGCCACATGCAGCCTCCACCCGCCCAACCACTGCCACCTCCAACGATGCCAGCTTCTGTCCCTCCTGTCTGCCCAGCCGGTGCACACGGCTGTACATTAGGTTTGGCTCTATTCAGCCGGATGTTGGATAAATACGAGCGTGCCTTGGTGGCGTACAGCAAGGCAACAGAGGCATACACCCTAGCACTCAACCAGAATTAGGAGGTAAATAATTAGTATGATGAGTATGCATTTAAATATATTGAGTACATTTTGACACATAAGCTGCTTGATTATCTAAAGTCATGCAGCAATAATTTATTTGCTTTCTGTTTCAGCTGGTCACCCAACAAGAGGAGGATGGCATGTGTGCTCCTGCTGGATGGGATGGCCAACACTGCAGCCTTCCTGTCGGGTGTGCATATGAACACTAAAATATAGTGTAGTACTGATTGTTGTGTTTTGTGTTTCCTTTCCTGGAGTCGAGTTATTGTTCACCACTACAAAAAAAACATAAAAAGATATCATTAATGCAACATTCATGAAATAGACTTCACTACAAGCCTGCAAACTGCTTGTGATGGAGCAATGTATGAAAGGCCAAGAGATTAGTTGTTGATGTTATGAAGCCTTATAAAGTAAGGTGTGACAAATGAAAGAGTACCTATATGATCAGGTTAGGGGTGAGTGGAAGATGAAATCTACAACATATGCAGTGCATTAGCTGATTATTTACCCGAAGTGTAGGTTGCAGAATTGCTCTCTGTACTGGGTCCCATTCGCCGCACCAGCTGGTAGTTGTACTATAGGAAAGCAAATAAGCATTTATGAAAAACTATCTAAGTAGTGCCCTACAATATGCAATAGCAATGCGTTATAATCAGATAGTGTTATTGAAGAAAAAAAAAAAAAAAAAAAAAAAAAAAAAAAAAAAAAAAAAAAAAAAATATATATATATATATATATATATATATATATATATATATATATATATATATATATATATATATATATATATATATATATATATATATATATATATATATACACAAGTTGACGATGAACGTAAAAATTCACAGTAAACCCATCTTCATATATTCGTACTTGTACAACGTATCGGGTACTCTGACTGGACCCATCCTCAGGTATACGTATAGATGTGGCGAGAGGTGTTTCTTACCACATATGTACATATGTGGTAAGAAACACCTCTGTACGTATACCTGTACGTATACTGTATACCTCTGTACGTATACCTGAGGATGGGTCCAGTCTGACTATATACTCTAGAAGTTGTACAAGTATGAATAAATGAAGATGGTTAATTGCACACCTTCTTGGCCTTGCTGTTCTACCTCCACCTCAGCAATAGGGTCTGCAATAGGGTCTTCCGGCAGCTGGATATTTCTCCTCTTACATATGTTGTGCAGGATGACACATGCAACTATTACTTGGCAGGTTTTCGCAGGTGTAAGGCGGATTTCACCATGGAGAACGTGAAACCGCCTTTTGAGCTGGCCGATTCCGCGTTCCACAACGGATCTTGTCCTCTTATGTGCCCTGAAAGAGAAGTATGTTGTTAAGAAAGGGATGGGACATTTATTACAGATGTACAATTGCAAGCATTACCTCATCTTCTGACAGATAATATAATGTGGCAGCAATGTTCCTTGCGGCTGTGAATGTAGATCATGTGCTGAGTATGAGACCCATTACATATTGGCCAATGTGTCACTACCAGAAAAATTGTCGGAATGCTAATTGATACCTACTCAATACATAACTGTCAAAGGCACAAGTGCACCAAATATATAAATGTGTTTGTATATATATATATATATATATATATATATATATATATATATATATATATATATATATATATATATATATATATATATATATACATATATATATATATATATATATATATATATATATATATATATATATATATATATATATATATATATATTTATTTATATATTTTTTTCCATTTTTGTGTGTGTGGGGATGGTTGATAACATAATATATACTGGTCAAACTAAACAATAACTACTCCATCCCTTTCTTTTTTTTTTGCCTTCCCTACATACTATACATAGTGTACTCAACACATCTGTGAAGGTTTCAGGCGGCGGAAACCATTATTTACCTCGCAAAACGTCTTTGAAGTTATTTAGGTTATATTATGTTAGGTTGGTTAAGTTAGATTGAGTTATGGTTAGGTTAAGATTGTTAGGTTATGTTAGGTTAGGTACGGTTCAGTTATGTTCGGTTATAAAAGATTTTTACATTTTATTACCCAAATCCAGAAAAAAATTTAAGGTTGAGAACCCTAACTTTTGGGTAATAAAATTTTAGAATCTTATATAACCGAGCCTAACTGAACCGTACCTAACCTAACAATAACATAACCATAATCTAACCTAACAACCTTAACCTAATCTAACTTAACCAACCTAACCTAACATAACTTCAAAGACGTTTTGCGAGGTAAATAATGATTTCCCCCGCCTGAAACCTTCACAGATGTGTTGAGTAGACTATGTATACTATGTAGGGAAGGAGAAAAAAAAGAAAGGGTTGGAGTAGTGATTGTTTAGTTTGACCAATATACTTATGACGTCTACAAATAAGCACCATCTAATGCCTAGCTATGCAATGCTAGATTAGGTTAGGTTATAATGGTACTAGCTCAGCATGACAGTAATAACAAGTGACTATATAACAGACTAACCTGTTGTAAGCTGCTTGTGCATCTGTCTGTGGCCGAGGGAAGGGAGTAAACAGATGTCGTCTGCTGGGGTAACCACTGTCTCCAAGCAGATGACATGAATGTGGTGGTACAAGGTTGTCTTCAAAGAGGGTTCTGAGTCCACTTTCTCGCCAAATACGGGCATCATGAGTGGACCCAGGCCAAGTTGCAACAACATCCATAATTCCGTAGGAAGCATCAAACACTAACTGAGTGTTGATGCTGTGGAAATTTTTTCTATTTACATATGCGTGTTCCTGGTCCCGTGGAGCCACTATCCTGATGTGGGTACAATCAATGACACCCACAACGCCAGGGAAACCTGCAATTTGTTGGAATTCCTCTTGCTTACGGCGGATTTCAGGTAGGGTGAGAGGGAACTCCACAAAGTCACACAATAACTCTGGTTGGGTGAGTGCTTGCAATGTGTCAGTAATAGCTCTGCTTACTGACGCTTGGGTTGGTCCTAGATCGTCACTATTGCACAGTTGCATCTTACCCGTGGCCAAATAACGCAGTGTGATGAGAACTTTCATCTCCGGTGCCAGTGCATTACTCCTTGAAGTGGGGCTCTGCAATGCCCCTCTCACCAAATCAGTCACGTATAGCACTCCTGCACGATCCAACCGGTATCTCCTCACCAGCTCGGCGTCACTCAGCATGTTTAAGACGTCTTTTCGAGGCTGGTAAATCCTCAGTTGGCGGTGACGGACTTGTTGACATTCGGCCATCTTGTCGACTTAAGTGTAATTCCGGCCCGTTAAGCTTGGTCCCCAGCAGACTTAACGTGACCGCCAGTTAAGTCAACTTTAAGACGGATTTCGCGCCTAAGATGAATTCTTAAGTCCAAATCGTGATTTAAGTCTACTTAACGACTTAAGAATTTTTGTGGATACGGGCCCAGGCGTGTGAGGTAGCAAGTCTGTGGCTGTCTATGGGCTGTCTGTGGGTTGTCTAAGGCCTGTTTGAAGGAGATACTACTTTATTCTGACATCTGTGAAGGGCCAGTGCTAGGTGAGAACAACGTATGTGAGGTAGAAAGTCTGTGGCTGTCTAAAGGCTTTCTGGAGGGCTGTTTGAAGGGGATACTACTCTATTCTGACATCTGTTAGGAGGCAGTACTAGGTGAGAGTCAGGTGTGTGAGGTAGAAAGTCTGTGGCTGTCTGTGGGCTGTCTAAAGGCTGTTTGAAGGAGATATTACTCTATTTTGTGACTGTGAGGGTCTTTTGCAGCATTGTAAGTAGGGCTGTTAAATTGTCACGCTTGTTAGTTATTGTTAAGTGGTTGTTCATGTTATTATACGAACCAACTAACTAACTGCATTTTGTTCATATGTTCGTCCATTACATTCTTGTTTCTGTGTATAACTTTCACTTTTTTTTGTAATCTAAGTTTGAAATTTAATATGGACAATGAAAATGCGTCTTGTAGTATGTGTTAATAGGTGTATATTAGCTGATTATTTAGTGTTTCTTGGTTAACATGTATTACAATATGTGTCAATGGTTCCCTGCTTATTAATCCTTCACACAACTACATGACCTGACCTGACCTGTACGTTTTCACCACATTAATTAATTCTGTATATAGCGTTGGTTATTTATATGTAAAATTAATGTATATTCCTTGTTTTTACAGTGCATTGGAAAGGAATCCAGCCACGAAAGAAGGATAATATAAAAACGAAATTCTATTAAATCCGCCGGCGTTCTTGACAATCCGGATTCCAGAAACGTCAACAAGTATGACTGAGCAAGTGTAAGTATTAATGACTGTGCGTTATTTTTCACTATATCTAAGCTAATAATGGATGCAGGGTGTGTATTATATGTTAGTAAATTAGCGAAGTGTAATGTTAAGGTGTATGTAAGTAAAAGTCATTGTCTTAGTGGGAATATGTGTTAAAAGGTGATGGTATGTGTGTGTGTGTGTGTGTGTGTGTGTGTGTGTGTGTGTGTGTGTGTGAGACTAATTATGCAAGGGTTAGTATTTTTTCTATCACCTATTAATATATACTAGTTAATAAGCCTACTTGGTATTATTGCAGTTTCAATCACCACCGCACGTAACTCTAAACTATCTCAGGGTCTAGACGACACTGTTAGGAGCATTTCTAGCCCCATATTACACTGTCGGAAATTAATAATAATAAGATCGGGACAGTTAAAATAGTGTCGGAGCGGTTAGGTTAGATTAGGTTAGGTCCAAGGGGGACGCAGCTCCCTGATCAGGATAGATTTCTGGTGTTTAAACAGTGTCCTAGCGGGGGTGGGGGGGTTAGGTTAGGGTTAGGGATTTATTTATTTATTTATTTATTTTAGTATTGCTTAATTAATTGTTTTTCTGAATTTGTTGTGATTTCAGATTTCAGAGTATGGATAGGGATGACAGGTTAGGTTAGGTTAGAATAGTGTCAGAGTGGGGTGATCTAGGGGGGGAGCGCGGCTCCCCTTTTAGTATAGGTTTCCGACAGTGTAATATGGGGCTAGAAATGGTCCTAACAGTGTCATTTAGACCCTGAGACAGTTTATAGTTACGTGTGGTGTAGTGGTTGAAACTGTATATATACCGCCTACTTTGATTATTTCTGTATATTGTGAACGACAGGAAGAACTTAACAAACTTATAGGTAATTGGAGGTAAAATAGATGACAGGAATCTATTATAATACTTTTCTATATAATAATTTGAGTTGGTTTTATATGTTTTTTCTTGTTATTTTTCGTTTTGTCATCCTTCTATTAACAGGATGAAGGAGGATGAAATGATACTGTCTATTGATTATATGTGTGGTAATTATTATATAGGAGTACTTAATTAATGTTCTTTGTGTTGTAACAGGACTGTAATGTCTGTTCTTCTTCTTCTTCTGTATTCTTATGTATTTTTATTTATAACTTTGCTGATCAAGTGTAGTTTCTGTAATTTTTTGTAGAACCTTATAGAGACCAGATTATCGCATCGCCTCCGAATCAGTTTTACCTTCACACTTTGGAGTTGTCATATTTTTTATTATGAAGTGATTATTAAATGTTTTTTTTTTTATCGTGAAATGACAACTTTCAACAGTGACGACGGTGACTTTTTCTTCAGCATTTCCACAATTTATACGTAACACCTGACCAAAGAAAATATTAATCGTCTTTTATTTATAGTTATAGTGTTCTGCCGCATGAGACAGATTATTTATCTATCATTTAAAAACCTGCGGGTCAATACATATCTCCATCCATTAACACGTTTAGTCTAAGGCAACAACAAGACGACGTAGAGCATTGCCTTTTGAAATATAATAATGTTAACCTTTCCCAATACTAACCAATCTTTTTTCCAGAGCCATTCATCTTGCTTCAACCTTTTTCATTGGTGTGGTTAGTGTTTAGTTGATCAGATCCAACCAAAATGTAGTTAACTGAACCTAAACCACACCCGCGTCAAGAGTTCAATAAATATAGATGGGTCTGGAAAGGTTAGGTTAGTGTTATGGAAGGTAAATGTATTGTTTATTTATCTCCCTTTATTTATTTATTTATTTATTTATTTATTCCTTTCCATACCTACACACAGTCTTGCCTTCCTTCCTTCCTTCCTTCCTTCCTTCCTTCACTTCTCTCATTTCAAGGTCTGACGGAAGGATTTAGTGTTACAGTTGAATAATTAAAATGAAACCTATCAACCTATGTTCCACTAATACAGTAATAACATCTTAGTGGCTTATCTGTCTTCAACAATTTAGACATTTCATAATATTGACAAGCTATAGAGTTGTGTTTTTTTAAGTGATGATGAGTATTCTCTTTAAATTTCCTGTGATGTATTTAATCATAGTGTTCATTTTTGTCGTATTTACCTTTTTTTTCATAGCTGTAATCACTCCTATCTCTCAAAACCTTCATTAATGTGAGACGGAGTTATTTTTCCGTGATATGAGTGAGTATTCTTCTTAATTATCCTGTGATGCGATTAATTATAGTGTTAATTTGTGTCACTGCCCTTACCTATTTCATCGCTGTAATCACTGCTAGTCTCTCCATCACTTCAGTAACACACAATAACATGGGGATTTCAGGGCGGTAAGGAGACAGTATTAAACATATACCGTAACAAAAATACTTCCCACACTTGAATAGCCATACTTATTGAGGACACGAGTCTCATCAACATGCATCAT
>JAXIVD010002425.1:47500-60193 GCA_036785275.1 Cancer borealis | reverse complement strand
GGGAGGAGCCAAGGAGGGAGGGGCAGGATGTACCAGTATAGTGTGCAGTGATGTGTGTTGCTACTGTTGGTGTTATTAGTGTTGCAGGGAGGAGAATATTAGAGGCAATAATATGGTGTTTGCTGTTGCTGTTTCTGTTGCTGTTGCTGAGAAGAGTTGAAAGGTCAGAGGCAGTGATATGCTGTTTGTTGTTTTTACTGTGTGTGTGTGTGTGTGTGTGTGTGTGTGTGTGTGTGTGTGTGTGTGTGTGTGTGTGTGTGTGTGTGTGTGTTGTGTGTGTGTGTGTGTTTAAACCTGCTGTGAATGGCATGTTTGTGTTGACTGAGTGACTGAAATTGATTGTCTTGCTTTGAGTGTTTGTGTTGCTTCATTCTAGATAAATAGATAGATAAATGAATAACTAGGCAGATGAATTGATAGATAGGTAAATAAATTAATAGATTGATTTATAAAAGACTTAGATAATTGAATTGGTAAACAGACAGCCAACAAACAATACATAGCAGTAGGCAGGATATAGGTAGATGTATCCGTGTGCGTACAAGCGTCACCTAGGTTGGGTTGAGCACCTCCCTAAGTCACGCAGCCATCGACCACACAGACTAGACGCCCCTGAGCTGCTGACTTAACCTGCACACGCCTCACGCACACGCCCCTCACGCACACGCCGCCTCACGAACACGCACGCGACACACACACACACTCCTGCACGAACATGAGTCATCACACGCTGCTATGTTTTCGCCGTGCAAGATAAACGATAAATATGAATAAAATTATAGATATGAATACTAATTAATGAAGAAATATACAAGTTTGTTCCATAGTGTATTAGTTGTCTCTCGCTTCCTCCGACGTAAGGGTGAGGATAACGTGCATCTCTACTTGGAATATCGCCCTTGTGTTCATTTTGATCTGTTTATAAGGATGAGAATAGGACGTTTTGTTTCCCGAGCAGACTCACTCCGCAATGGTTCCTTCCCTCGTGTTCCTTGTTCTTATCGCTGTGTCCTTCATTATTCATTTTATGCTCCACCTCCTTTCTTCTGTGTATTTAGTTCCTGTCTTCTGTTATTTGCTGTGTTATTGGTTTTTTTCTGTTTTTTATTATTCATTATTTATGTGGTTATTGTCTATTTATTCCTCATTAAAGTTTGTCGTCATTTTGTTTTTTCCTCCTTTTACATCTTTATATCTTCCTTTTTTTTTCCTGGTCTCCACCCTTTTCCTCTTCTCCTTTTCCCTCCCCGTCCCCGCTCTGGGTGACACGTGAAAATTAAGGAACTAATCACTAGAGCGTCTCCTTGCCTTCCTCCCACCCTCCCTCTCTTCCTCTCTCCCCTCCTCCTTCCCCCTTCCTTCCTCTCTCCCCTCCTTCTTCTCCCTTCCTCCCTCTCTCCTCTTCTTTTTCCCCCATCCTCCCTTGCTTCCTCTCCGGCTCCCTCCCTTCTCGTAATCTCTTCTTTCCTCTCTCCTATAACAGTGCATTCTTAAATTACTATCGTTCATCCTATCTCAGTTTTTCATCCTGTGCATCATAATTGCCATGCATCGCTCTCCCCTTCCAAGGTCTTCCTATCATCATAACTCTCCATACTCCATCCTGACACCTTCCTCTTGTCACCTTACTACACTGCGTCCTCCTCCCTCACCCTCACACTCTCTCATACATTACCACTAACTAGCACTTTAAATTCCTCTTAACGTTGTCTGTCTTTGTCCTCCTTTGCACTTTGACTTTATCGCAGGGAATACATGAAAAGGATTTGTGAGGTTAAAAGGAACTGGAGCATTTGATGTGGTAGCGTGTGTGTTTGTTCTGTAAATTATAGTGACCATAGGAACCAGGTCACGAGTCAGCCAGGCACTGCAGGTTAGTTCTAGCAGCTCGGTGGTCAAGTTAGCCAGCTGTCGGAAGCCGAATTCGTTCAAGGACGCTCGTTTTTTGGGAAGGGGCCGAGATGACACCACACCGGGAGTGCTTCTGTCTTTGGTTAGGTTAGTTCATGCCTTTCACTTGCTGTCCTCTCTCCTCCCTTCATCACAGGGCATCGCGTCCTAACACTATGTAATCTAAGTGTATCCTATCCTGCTCCCAACCCACTCACTCGCCCTTAACTCACCTGTACACACCGGGGGGGATGCCACCTGTACCGGGCGACGCGTGCAGCTGACTGACGGTGCGGCGCCCCCTCCACCCCTCCACCGCTGGTTGCCGCTTCTCGCCATCCAGACCTTCCCTGTGACTGCTTTACGGTTCCCTAGACGATGAGAAATTAACGGCTGCAAACTTTGTCTCAATCACCACGACTCTGAGAACCGCGTTGAAGGTTGGTTTCGTGGACCTTTCACTCTAACCTCACGCTGACCTCACCCTCCAAGCCATGACCAAGATCCTCACAGCACCGCAGATAATTAGAGTGTCGCAAAGCCCTCCTGATCCCCTCACTAATACCACCTTAAGCTGTGTCCTCCTCACACTTTGCTTGCTCTGTGAAGGACTCTTGTTAAACCTGCACCTGTGATCTAGACTTGATGTTATTTGGGATATTATATAATGGTGTTTATGAATGTCTTGGAAACTAGCTATTAAGTATGTATTCCCTCCCTCCATCCCTCTTTTTTTTTCTCTCTCTTAGTTATTCATTTTTGTGGTATATTTTATCATGTGAGGTGATCGTAGTATGTCTCGCTGCTTTCGTATTCCAATGACCCTTGTGGAGGAGGACAATGAGGAGGGTGTCATTGGAATGGAGCGTGGCGTGAGGAGGCGTGAGAAGGTGTCCGTGAACACACCTGACACCTTGTATTGACGGCACCACCATCACACTCACGGCATGTTGTTTATCCCGTTGCTATAGAGACAGGCACACAAGCCTCCGTTTTCTATGTGTACAGCAACCCCATCGACTAAAATACACTCACTAGGTTTGGGGTTTTTTTCTTTTCTGTTTGTGTCTCGTGTTTGCATGTAAGTCAGTCCATGTGGGTTTATGTAGTAGTTATCCTTCTTCTTTGTATCTATGTCAATATTTTTCCTAATACATGTCTGGTTTAGGAAGGAAATGGTGTAGATATTATACAAAGTCTGAGAAAGTCGGGGGCACAGAGTTGGTTTTCTATGAGTTAGTTGGAGCAAGGAAAAGAGAACGGGACTTGCGGCTGCATGGACACCGCGCGTTGCTTTCAAGAGTGTCAGTCAGTCAGTCGCGTCTTGAGGTGTGAAACTGGTGGCCGCAGACTCCAACACTGCGCTCCTCCATCCCACTGGCCCACGAGGAGCAAGTGAGGACAGCATCTCTATCTGAACGTAATCTCATCCTCGAGAGGAGTACAACCACATAAAGAGTGCATTTAAAACCTTTTTATACATTGTGCTGGTTATATCTTCGAAACTTTACCGAATGAGCATGAGAAGCTATTAGGAAACATGACGTTCACCTCAAGGAAGAGAAATCGTGAGCAGTATAACGAGCCTTTTACCACCGACGGAGGGGGGTCAGGCGTGCCATCCCGCCTCCCCGACGCACTCTGAAGTCCTCCCTTCATTGGACTTCACTTACTCGCCTCTCTGATAAGTGTTTGGCCAAGACTTGAGAAAAAAAGTTAATTGTCACTGTACTATAGAAGTGGATTTGTGTACTACATGCTAAGAATTAAGGACTGAATTTGAAGCAAGATTTGGTTGAGTTTATTCCTGGTAACTCGTCGTCTGTAGCAAGTTACTGAAGATTTAGATTTTTTTTGCCCAAACTCACCTCAACCCACGGTGGGACTCTACCTGCATGTGTCCTCCCACACCTGTCACCCCAAGAACTCAATAACTCAAAAAATAGAAATAACCGTTTTTCAAAATTTTTCACCCAACAATCTCCTCGTCTCCTTCTGCTGTCGATTCCTACCCTAACAATTTCTCTATCCCACCGTTCCTCCCTCCTTTGTCATCTCGTTTACCCCCTCCCTTACCCCCTCCATCACCCTTCCTTCACACCCTTCCATCCCCAACGTAGCCCCTCCTTCCCTCCTCGTTTCCCATCACCTTCTCCCCTCCACCGCCATCATGGGATGCAGCGACAGTAAGGACTTGCAACAGATCAGCGTATCAAATGCTCACAAGAAACTTGAGTCATCCTTGGAGGGTCTGGAGGTTGTAAGAATGACCTCCTCAGCGACCTCCTCGGGCCAGGGATCCTCAGTGCCTCACACACCGGAAGAAAAGGATCAACAGAAAGCCAGAGAGAGTCCTACTGTCATTCCAACCTCCCTTGAAAACATTCCAACCAATGACTTAGGGGTGAGTTAAGGTTTTGTTTGCCATACTATAGAGATCAAAGCAGGTTATAGTAGAAGATAATACCTGTGATGTATAGGGTGATAATCATGATTTTCTTACAGGGTTTGTTAAGTACGTAGTGGCTGTGTGGAAGGATATACAGGAAGAAATATAGGATAAAGATATTAAGGATAACAATTTAGACATGATTTGAAAAAGAAATAAAAAAAGGAAGAAGCGAAGAGTATAGCTTGAAAATAGTGCTAACAATATAGAAACAAAAAAATGTAACTTGAAAGTATACGTATGTCAGACTTCAGGGAATACAAACATGAAAATAACATTTTATTTTCTTATATACAAAAAGGTAACGGAGCCTTCCTTATTTTGTCGTACACTGACACGAAGGGACAAGTGGGGTAGAGGAGAATTACTTCGGAAAAAAGAGAAGAGAAGGAGAACAGGAGAAGTGGAGGGGGGACAGGGGGCGGATGGCGGGGGGCAGGTGCGTGGGCTGTTCCGGGAAGGTGTTAGGGGGGCGGGCAAGGGGGGCGGGGAGCAGCAGGGCATACCAGAGTGCGATGCGTCACGTTACCAGCCATTCCGACCCTAAAGGATGTAGAGGATAGGATATACAATGCGTAAGTTACTAGTTTTGATAATCCTTCGCATCCTAGATCTTATGAAGTCTGAGGCGAGGAGGTAAGAGGGAGCAAAGGGTGACTGAAGGTGTTATCATTAATTCATAACATTTGCAGTTCTTTCGGAGAAGTTGGTCTATGGAGAAGGTCAGAATTACGTCATAGGAAGTACATGATTGGTGCACGGCAATGGTGACGTCATGAATAGTAGTGAATCACGTGATCGATGACGTCAAGTACTCCCTGTTGATTGGTTGCCGTGGGACACCAGTATGTATGTATGTATGTACGTTGCAAGGTGAAGGTAAGCGTGAAAGTTAGCGGCTGGAGGCTTGGGATCGACCACACATCAGCACTGCCAACGTTACCCGGGACAACGCTGTAAATAGTTGTTCTAGTATCGTTATAAGTCAAAAAATAAACGACTGACATCCTTATAAGTAAAAGGTTCAGTCTAGTTAAGGGCAAAACAAGAGAAATAGTTGTCAGGTTACGAGCACAATAGAACTGTCTCGTTATAGAGGGAAATAGTCGAGTCACGTCACATGCACAGCGGACTAGAATAACAATGGAAATCATGGACACAGGAATAATGAAGCATAGCAAGCCTTCACACGCTCTCCTTTTCAAACTGATCTGCTGTGACGAACCATTCATACCATCACGAATTATGCAACCGAACCGAACCAAACCGAAACAAACCAGTAGACCCGAAACGAACCACTCAACCCAGGGTGGCATGTGATTTTTGGGGAGGCGGAGAGAGAGGATAAGGGTGAATGGCATTCTGAGGGAGTAGGTCACCACGCTTACATAAGAGGTCTAATGATTTAACGTGTTCAGAGGTGCGTAGAAGGCAGCTGAAGGTGGTCTGGGAGGGTAAGGAAGAAGGGGTGAAGAGGCAGCCCACAGGAGGTAGGTGTGCACAGGACGCCTCGCTTGTTTGCAGGTGTGTAAGGAATGTTTATGGTGGAATAATTGATTTAGTGTTCGATAAGTGTACACATATGTATACACACACACACACACACACACACACACACACACACACACACACACACACACACACACACACACACACACACACACACACACATATATACACACACATATCAGATTCCCTTGGAGACAAAAATGTGTGTGTGTGTGTGTGTGTGTGTGTGTGTGTGTGTGTGTGTGTGTGTGTGTGTGTGTGTGTGTGTGTGTGTGTATGTGTCTGCGTGTATGTGTGCGTGTCTGTGTATGTGTGTGTATTTGTATGTCATGTTACTCAATATATTTCCTCCAAGAATGACAAAATATAACATTAAGGTAAAAAAATTAATGACACGTTTTGTTCCTAGACGTTTGGAAGAAAGACTAAGATTCCCACGAAACTATGTAAAGAAAGACCTCATGGACAGAATCACGCACTTGTAAGACATGGCGATGGTCATGTAAGCTTCCTGTCGTTAAAAGTCTATATAATATAAACAACTTCACTCATGTAATAACTAAGAAAATTAACGTGGTTCTATTTTTGACAGCATAGTTTTGTAATTACGTAATGTGTTGATAGTTTGATGGATGTGTTTTTATGACTTTGATTACTAACCGAAATATATTGTGTTGGTTACGTATAATTATAGACAACGTAATAGAGGTACAAAGTAATTCTCCTTATGTAGGTCTGAGGTGCCACATTTGGGTTCGAAACAAGTGTGATTTGGGTTCGAACCAAGTCTTACTAGGGTTCACAAGTAATCTGAGTTATGTCCGTGTTTCGTTCGGGTCCAAATCAAGTTTCAATTCCGCCAGTACCTAAATATGAGTCCAGGTGTTGAGTGCGAGTCTGATCCGAATAAAAGCAACGGACCCGAAGAGGTGAATGTCCGACGGAATAAAAAAGACTTCGAGAAATGTTGCAAAATGATGGACGGGGAAGAAATAACCGAGACGTACATACATAATATTGGATACAACAAAGAAAGCCTTACACACACACACACACACACACACACACACACACACACACACACACACACACACACACACACACACACACACACACACACACACACACACACATACACACACACACAGCGAAAGACAAACTGGGAAACACGAATATAGAGTAATTTTCCAGACAATTTCCAGCCTCGGTACGATGACCTCGCCGCGTTGACCTTAGCACGTTGACCTGTCGCGTGCCCCAAATCCCATCGTCCCGCCATGATACCCCAGGTGTTTGTTGGTTTATGGTCATGCGGTTGGTTCCTGCTGAGCCAGACACCCCAAAACACACCCTCAGTGGCTTCAGACTTCTTGGTAAAATTTTTTCCTTATTATTTTTCTCTCTCCCTCTTCCTCCTCCATTTCCTCCTCCTCCTCCTCCTCCTCCTCCTCCTCCTCCTCCTTATCTAGTTGTTATTCGCATTTTTTCACGGTCATTCTAGTCTTCTTTCTTATTTATACATCTTGCTTGTCACTAGATTATTTTTTTCTGTTTTCTTCATTGATTTTTTTTCCTTCCTGCTCTGTCGTAACTTTTTTCTTCCTTTTTGCTATTTTTTTTCCGCTTCTCTCCTTTTCTCTGTCTCACATTATTTATCTTCTATCATATATTTTTTTCTTCTACTCCCCTCTTCCCTGTTTTCTTATCTCTTCTTCACTCCTTTACTCCACTTTCCTCCTTCCTCCACGATAATGTAATCACCACGCCTCCCTCACTGACACAATTGACTCTCGTGCAACACTTATTACTTCCTGGTGATCATAAGTCTTTCTTGCTGCCACCACCACCACCACCACCACCACCACCACCACCACCACCCCCCCCTACAACACCACCTACAACAACAACATCAACAACAGCAACAACAACAACAACAACAACAACAACAACAACAACAAGTGCTTAAGATAATTAGCATTTTTCAATTCTTATTCATCTTGGTTATTGTATTCCCGATTTTCTTTTTGTTTTGACCGTTTTGTTTCTTCTCCTCCTCCTCCTCCTCCTCCTCCTCCTCCTCCTCCTCCTCCTCCTCCTCCTCCTCCTCCTCCTCCTCCTTCTCCTCCTCTTCCTCCTCCTCCTCCTCCTCCTCCATGACACATCACAGTCACAAAGGCTTACCAGGAATTATGAGAAGCGCCGGTTTTCCTGTCATGTTCACGAATCTTGTAAGGAAAGAAAAAAATAATCCGGAAAGAACATAAACATACCAAGTCACAATGGAATCAGTAACACCACATTGACCGTATGCCTCCTCCTCCTCCTCCTCCTCCTCCTCCTCCTCCTCCTCCTCCTCCTCCTCCTCCTCCTCCTCCTCCTCCTCCACTATTGCCTCGCTTGAAATGCAGGTAAATCGTATGTTAATTAAGCTCATTCAAACTCCTGTATTAGATCCTTTCATTACGTTTCATTCTTTGGGAACAGAAACAGACAGAGAACAAGCAACCTGCCCTAGAAAAAACCCTATAAATACCAAAGATTTCAGAGCATTGGGGATCGTGGATGAATTACAGATAAATCACACCAGTCTCACCGTCCATTATCGACAATTTGGCTTCGAATACATTACCAGCATTTTCTGGAGCATTGAGGAATCGATTTGGACCAAGAAAGTGAGAGGTAAATACATACAGAGGAGGCGGGAATAGCTAGAATCGAACACCGGCTGTATAAACATTAGGCAGGAAGGTGATCGATCGAGCCAGAAGGGATAGTTACCTTCTCAGTGTAGTTTTTCAGCTTGTATGGTGTGTTTGTATGTCCTTAATGGCGCTAATGAAGGCGTTAAAGGTACTGCATTTCTAAAACTTTTCTATTTAGAGAGATATAGGTAGATAGATAGAGCGAGTGAGAGAGAAAGAAAGGATGGCATCAGAATTGTAAATAGTTAAAAGTTTCAGGGTAAGAAAGAGGAGGAAAGAGAGTCAAGTATATAGGAAAGGTAAAAAGAGTCAAGAAAGAGATGGAATGTAAAAGAAAATAATGTAAAAAACAGGAAGAGGAAGAAATAAACAAGCTCGGATCATTACGAAAACAGACGTGGAGTGATGAATGAACACACACACACACACACACACACACACACACACACACACACACACACACACACACACACACACACACACACACACACACCTTTCCCTGGGTTTTCCCCATATGTCACTCGTTGCCTGACATAGGTAAATAACTAGAAGGAGGGAGAAAGGAAGGAAGGAAGGAAGGGAGGAAGGGAGGGAGGAAGGTAGGAATTCCGTCTTTATGGAATTACCTTAGCTTACTCGACACGTAAGTTTGCATTAATAAGTTGTTAAAGTTATGGTCTTTCCGTAAGTAATGACAGAAGGTAAGGTGTAATAAAGTGTAATAAAAGGGAGATGTTTCGTGATGGTTTATTAGCTACGTTCTGCAGGTTCACCACTACCAATGACAAGACGCACCTGTCAAAACAAAGGAAGGAGGGGCTGCGGCGGGAATGGTTGTGTGTCGTGTGTATTAGGAATTAGATTTATTGCATTGTGAGTGTGTATGATTGTATTACACACACACACACACACACACACACACACACACACACACACACACACACACACACACACACACACACACACACACCACACACACACACACACACACACACGCACGCACACAGAGCTGGGTGGTGAGGGTCGATGGGCGGGCTGATCTTCCTTGTCCCTCCTTCCCTTCCTCCGCCCACACGCCACTCACGCCCGGGGATAGGATTCACGCACTTTCTGGGAACCTAATCGCCTTATCTTGTCTCGGTGACTCGCTACACAGGACGAGATTATAACACTTACCTTGCTGTCACGTTACCTTTACCTCCTATTTATTGCCTGACGTGAGGAGAATGTTAGTATATGAACGCTGATGATACGATTTTGTAGAAACACTTTAAAAGATTACAAGTGAAATAGAAGCAAGCAAACAGAAGAAAAGGAAATATGAAAAATAGATGAATATAGAATAATTTATATATATAGAACATACCAGCCTCTCTTAGCATGTTATTTTATTTTATTCAACTCACTTTTGGAGTATAAAATACAATAAACAAAGTATCGAATGTGTTGGATTACATTGTTATGCCCCGACGGATGAATAGCTCAAAGTGGGAATAGCAGGAATAGTAGGAATGACTCAACACAACAACGGGAATCAGATAGTCGGAATAACAACACTCACCACACTGTGTACGCTCTTAACGACCACTACTACAACACTTCACAAAACCAAAGACTTGATTCGCGGTACAGAAGCTCGTTATCATATTTAGAGGAATCAATGCAAGAGCAAAGCGATAGGTAGTGAATCTAGGGCCTCAGATGCCAGTGTCGTATTTGCTGTTATTTTCTAAAGCTAAGTATTATTGAGTTTTAAGATGGATAGTGTGCCAGCCAAGTGGTGCCATCTGTCGGTAGCAGTCACAACCAAGAAAGTCCTCATCTGCTCTAATTTACCTGTCTCTTTTCCTTTATTATCTCTTAGTTATGGGGAAGGAAGCGTCTTAGACCAATATTTATGTGTGATCGTGTTAATTGAAAAGTCTCTCATAAATATCTTGGCTGCGCATAGACGATGGATGTGTTAATAAAAAAAAGCCTTTGATCTCAAGAGGAAGCAATATTAGTTACCCGAAGACCACTGCTTAATCCCAATCGTAATTCATCATCAAAAGAAAGCCATGAAATATTGTCGAAGTAAGACATTTGCAAGGTGAATGACCAAGCGATGTATTTTGGGCAAGAAACTCCGTAAAAAGTGCTCGAATAATAGTAAGTTCAACACAATTACCCCGTCACAGAGCCTTTGCGTGGGTCGTGGACGTTGACTTAACTTAAACGAGCATGATGAAGTGCTTCGTTCTCATTGGATTCAGGTCTCTAGGCAGGCAGACAAAAGGGCGGTGGTAGTGATGGAAGGAGTAACAATGGTAGACTAAACCGGGGTAAGGTAGGTGATTAGTGAGCCGTGGGAAAGACAGAAAAAAGTCGAAGAGGACACTAGAGAAGAGATCAAAAAGTGAGATGATAACAGAAAAAGGTGAGGTGACAAAAAAGAAAAAGATGAAGAAAAAGACGAGAAAAGTAAGAATAGATGAAGCGACAGGTAAATGTGAGGGGAAGGCAGGAAAATATGTTTTACAAAATGAGGAAGACAGGTATAATTATGTAGTGTTTCATATCCCAGCATAGACGTGATACCCGAGTTAACCCGGAAATAAGCAGATCTAGGACAAGGTGCCATCTCCCTTTTTACTCGGTGTGTGTGTGTGTGTGTGTGTGTGTGTGTGTGTGTGTGTGTGTGTGTGTGTGTGTGTGTGTGTGTGTGTGTGTGTGTGTGTGTGTGTGTTCGTTTATTTATTTGGGTGTACAGTGTATCTAGGGCAAATTATCCTTGTAGGCGGTGTGTGGGAGGGAGGAGAAGAGGTTCACAGTTAACTTTAGACAGAAATTTAAAGGAGGAAAGATATGAAGAAGAAAAAAATTATAGTAAAGCTTAATTAAACGATCAACAGAAAACATTATCTAGTTTACCTCTGAAAAAAGCAAAAAGTAAACTCCATGAACAGAAATAACATATAGATACAACATCCCAATGCCTACCACCAGAAGCCATGCAGTCACTGCGAGCACCAGACACTGCAATCACCAACGCATGGCACTAAACGGTGACTGCATGACAAGACACATGAAACACCACAACAACATCAGCATGTATTTCATGTCAGAGAAACATGATCGCCCCCAAATTATGACCCTGTGGAACCCTGCAGATGGCTTGTGATGCGGCAACGACTCTATAGCATCTTGGGCGTGTGTGTGGGCGTGTGCGTGTGTGTGTGGGCGTGTTAGGTCACCCACCCATCACCCATCACCTACGTCTCAGGAATGTCTGGTATGATAGTAAGTTAGCGTGAGATGCAGTGACTCTTTCTTATGTTAATGTTAGGTTATTATGTGTTGACGCTTTTCTTTTGTTTTTGTTTTGCCGCTCTAGAGGTAATTTTATGATTGTTATATGTATGATTATGTGTCCCTTTTTCTTTTTTATTTATTATTGCTGTTGTTTTTGTTGTTGTTACTGGATTATATTATTTGTGTTGTTCTGTCTTAGTTTGTTTTTGTCTTTTTTTTTTAACCTAACCTAACCTGACGATGATAATATAGTAGTAGTATGGATTATGTTAGCGTGTTTATGATGGCGATAGTGGTATTAATGGTGTATTTAGTCTTAATTGGGAGATAAATCAATGATGGAATGTTGGTGAAAACTGGGATGGTGAGTAGTAGTAGTAGTAGTAGTAGTAGTAGTAGTAGTAGTAGTAGTAGTAGTAGTAGTAGTAGTGGTAGTAGTAGTTTTAGTGGTAGTAGTGGTGATGGTGGTGGTGGTGGTAGTAGCGTGTTAACCGAACAATTCCTCAAAGTCTTCCCACTACTGTACGAGGTGGCCGAGTGACACACCGCCCTATTGACCTTGCAGCCGAGATCAATAAGGTCGTCAAAGGCAAGGGGGAGGGGACGAGGGTGACCTTACCTTATGTGGATATTAGTTATGTTCATTATTTCAATCAAGATGTAATATAGTTTCTTACGTTTCTTCTTTGTGTTTTAGTTCGTTATTAGAAGTTATTTTATCATTATTTTTGTTTTGTTTTTCGTACATATCGTTTGTTATTCTCGTGTTTATTTTTTTCGGTTTATTTATTGCAGATTTTATATAATTTTCTTTCTTTTTATGTCTTATTTCATTAGTTTTGTCATGGT
>JAXIVD010002425.1:37500-40000 GCA_036785275.1 Cancer borealis | reverse complement strand
GTAATGCAAGGCTAACAGAAAACTATTAACTTATTAAACGTGACAGTTGAGTCATTTCACCTAAAAAAAATGGGGGTGACATTCCTTGGTGGATTAGCGGAAGACATGAATCATATTGACACGAGGAATGTTCACACCACCTGCACCACATCACGACTAAGCATAAGCATAGTGTTAAAAAGGAACGCTCACCCTACACATACTTCCGACACGAGGCACAGGGAACGAACGACCTTGAAAGCGGCAGATTCAGACCTCTTCCTTACGTTCCACAGTCTCTCTCTACTTATTCGATGCCTCTCTTCGACCCATTCTTTCACCCTGGACATGACAGCTAGTGGTGAAAAAAATGCGTTTAAGTGTAATGTAAAGAAAACTTGCTGTGGGAAAAGGACATGGAAATTTGATAAGGTTAAAAAAAACTTGTGTTAATGTGAATGAATTAGGCGAAGAAAAAAATGTGATAAAAACACGATATTTGCCTTAGAATCTCAGAACAGTTAGAGAAAAAAATTATTTTGCTATTAAATTGACACGAAATGAAAAATGGGATACGTTTAGGACCGTCAGTGTTTTGTTTGTTGAAAAGCTTACCCTCATAATTAGCTCGAATGGTTCTCCCTCTCCCTTCTGCAGTACATCGCCGTCAGGTTTATACAGAAGCCAAGCCGTCGTTCGAATTTTGCAGTGGCGTTGAGTAATGAGACTTAATTGCCTTCGGGTGCTATTTCAACCCTTTACTTCCATTATCTTCTTTCCCGACCCTCACCCTTCATTATATTTACTGCATAATTACCGCTCTTAAAAGGTTTTGCGCCAAGGAGGATGAGTATTACGCTTGTAGATGCGTGTAATCTTGTCGTAAACTGTAATGTGATGTCACGAGGTTTGCTTTTTATTACTGCTTTTATTTGCCTTTTTTTTTACCGTGTTTCAAAATTTAAGTTCATGCCTCCTTTTTAACACATTTCGATGGCGGTTTTTTTTCTTTTTTTCGGTCAAAAATGGGAAGTTAAATAAGATTGAAACTATTTACGTGTCATTGGAAAATAAGACTATTGCCAAAATGTTTTTTTTTCTGTAAAATATCAGCCTTCATTTTGCATTTCCTCGTCATTCATTTATTCGTCTCTTTAATATTTTACAACCACTTTTTTTTTTTTCATTTCGTTCCCTTTTCACTATTTATTTCTTACTTTCGTCTATTTCTGTATATTCTTGTAGGCCTAAGCAACCTTCACTCCCCGTGGAAAGGTCAGTATGAAAAGTAGGTCGTAGAGCAGGCCTTGACCTTGATCTTCTTCACATCTTGACGTAATATAAGGTCACACAGCTTCCTAGAATCTAGAATTAAAGTAAAAAGTTCTTCGTGACCTTTTTTTGACTTTTCTAGTTTTTTTTTTCGTAGAAGCAAAAGGTGAATATGTGTGTGTGTGTGTGTGTGTGTGTGTGTGTGTGTGTGTGTGTGTGTGTGTGTGTGTGTGTGTGTGTGTGTGTGTGTGTGTCTGTGTCTGTGTCTGTGTGTGTGTGTGTGTGTGTGTGTGTGTGTGTGTGTGTGTGTGCGTGCGTGCGTGCGTGTTATGTAAGAAGATTGATTTCAGTTAAGATTTTTCATTCATTTAATCTTTTATACCAATGTTTTTTGTATGTTGATTAGTGTAAAGATCACCATGAAATATTTTTGTAAGCTATATTGATTTCTACTTGATAAGATTATGAGTGTGGTCGGATTATATCATTCATATTCACTTTTATATAGTTTTAAGATGAAACAATTTCATATATATTAGTTACACAGAAGCTCAAGTTTTTATTTTTGTCGTTATGTCAAACTCATGTCTTACATTAATATATTTTTAACACATATGCAGTGTCCAATCTTATAAAAAATATATATATATTACCTAATATTACCTAAGTTTGAGTATTCTACGAAAGCCTCCCATTGAAGGTCATCGTGGCAGTTAAATGTTAGTCAGACCTTTGGCTTGGCGTCACTACTAATTCACAATGAACTTTGCCAACCAGACACGTGCAAGGAGTGACGTCAGTAGCGAGGGTTGTACTAGGCTATAGGAACCATGCCTCACTATCCTACATTACTTTATCATCAACGTGTGTTTGTTTATCGTGCTGCGTTTAATGAATTTCCGGTTTTTGTTGCGTTTTCTGTCGTGGGTGAAGGAGAAGAGTCATGTTTCACACTTCGCTGCGCCTTTGTCTTCCGCCCTACTGTCATCCCTTCCGTCTCCCCACCCCTCGCGAAGGTCACCTGCATATCCTAGTAGAAGACCTTTTACTCCTTTCCTGACAACGAGTCGGTTCACCTTCCTCCTGATCTTCCATCTCCTCCTCATCCTCCTTCCTCGTCTTCCTTTTTCTTTTCTTCCTCTTCCTCCTCTGTCCTATCCCCATGTCTGTTTGATTTGCATTATCTTCCCTTTCTTATTTGCATTCCTTCTTCTCCCGCCACGTACCTCCTCCTCGCTCTTCGCGTTAT
>JAXIVD010002425.1:0-35000 GCA_036785275.1 Cancer borealis | reverse complement strand
GCGTCGACTCAAGCGACTCCGGAATTTACGACCTCGATGACGACTACTCCTTCGTCATCACGGAAAACTCTCCCCCAGAGCTGGTGCGCCGCGTGGAGGCCGACTTCACACCTATTGAGAACCTGGGTGAGAAAGGCAGCCTTATAGTAATAGTAGTAGTAGTAGTAGTAGTAGTAGTTGTAGTAGTAGTAGTAGTAGTAGTAGTAGTAGTGATAGTTGTTGTTGTAGTTATTATACGGATATATTTGCCTTTCCTAAACGAAAATATGTTTGCTCAGCACCTTACAAGACACGACATTGCACTCACACTCGCCTAGCCATGCACACTAAATGAAAACTTATAACATATTGTGGATGATTCGAAAATTGTTTTAATTGGGAACGACAACTACTAACAACACTTTAAAAAACTAATAATAAAAAAAAAACGTATACCTTAGGAGTAATTTGCAGGTGTCCTATGATTAAAATTGCATTCTCGGTGTATTTACTCACCAAAGCAAGCAAGCGTTGAAGCCACCAATGGGTTCGCTTAGTGCTCCCTTTATTGGACATTTGTATTGATTTGTAATACCTAGTTGGTGTAGTTTGGTTCGCCCTTCGCCCCTCGCCTTGGTGCTGTCCCTGTCTTGCTCTGCCTGCCGTGTACAGTGCTTCAACTTGGGATTATTTATGGACTTGTGTTCCTTGATGTTCGGTTGTTGTTTTTTCTCAATTACAAACAAATAAGAAAAAAGATTCATCGCCTCTTTAAGAAAAATAAATTATGATAGTATTCACTACCACCACAACCTCCTTTTCCTCCTCATCCTCTTTCTCCTCCTTTTCTTCCTCCTCTTTCGCCATTTTTCATCGCGTTTCTCTTCGCAGACTTGACGGTGACAGGGAAGCAGTGTCCGCGCCTCCTAAGTGGGTACCAGAAGGCTCGGCAGGAGGAGCAAGCCATTCTGGAATCACTGCGGGAGGAGGGATTCATCGCTACTTCCAAGCAGAAGGGAGGTGCTGGCATTGCTTTTGAAATTTTAGAAGCTACTCCGGCCACCGTGTCAGCAGGATCCAAAAAGTTCAAGCCAAAGGTAGATGAGGTAGATTAGCAATAAGTTAAGTTTGTTTGAATTATTCTTGATAAATCATTTAAACTCTCACATAAACGGTCTCAATAGCTTTATTTTTATTTCACAATTAAAATTAAAATAAAAGCAGCAAGAGGTCCAGGCTGGAGAATATTGAAGTTAATATACTTCACCACCTGATGCAATCAATACATGACACTTCAATAACGAACTACTACACATGAATACATTATCGTTCCTTCAGGACTTCCTTCCGGACGGGACGCGGCAGCACCTCGAGTCTCAGAGGAACAAATTCAATCTACGAGACTTGACCCACGCTGACGTCCGCATGAAAATGGAAATGGCAGACAAGAGACGGCAGGTGAGCACAGCGCATCCTTGGCCTCCTTGCTTCATGTTGACTGTTTCCAATATTTGCTCTTTCATCATCCAAATAAATGTCTCAAACCCTACTGTAGCACATCCTACTAATATGTGTGTTTTCAGTAGGTGTCATGCCTTAATTAGTTTCCTCTCCATAGGCTGAGTTGGAGTCGAAGAAGGAGAAAATGGCTTCCCTCCGCAAGAATGAAAACTCTGAAGAGAAAAAGGCAACCAACTTACGGGATAAATTGACGCAACAGAAGGACTCGGCACTGGAGAAGAGGTGAGTCTGCATGTGTCTCTCGTTGTCGGATGAACAATGTATTCAGGACTATAGTAGTAATGTTTTCTTAGCGATAATTTATTCAATCTGCCACACCGAGACCTTATATTTACTGTTTATTCTCAGGGAGGCGCACTTGAAGGAGCTACGTGATAAATTACAAGCACAGAACAAGAAAGTCAAGCAAGTGAAACTCAAAAAGATCATAAATGGCCCGCCTGTCCCCGTCCCATTGGGATCCACTGCGCAGGTCTTCCTCGGCAAAGGAATTTCTGACGGCTTGTTTGACTGAAAAACTTCCATTTGACATCCTGGGAATGAAAATAGAAAATTAGATAGATAACATCTATCTCAGATTGAAAGTCAGCGACGTGAAGTTTAAGATTTGCTCCAAAACTTTTATCCCTTTACTATTAAACTAATTGAGTGATAGGAAGGGATTGTACGTGGGTCTGTAAAAGTGATTAAAGTGTTGTAGGAGAGCATACAAAATTGTTGATGAATGAGAACTGGTAAGTGAGGCAACACGAGAAAATGTTTGGAAAGTGGTCTGTCTGTGTACACTTGTGGCGTCTGGTTGAGGAACAGAAAACCTCATGAGTTACCAATACTTACAGCAGAGTATATGAGATCATTGGAGCATTGTGATTGAAGTTAAGAAATTCGAGGAAGGTTTAAATGGGTGAATATCTAGGTGACAAAGTAGATATGGAAGCATGGAAAGGAGAGGTCGAGGGTCTTTGGTTACTGGTGTAGTAAGTAAAACAACAGTTAATATGATTATAATTCTTTTTATTACAGAAGTGTACATTAAACAAAATTGTAACTGAAAAGTTTTACATGTAATTACTCGGAAAGATTAATATTCATCATCAAACAGAAACAGAATGAATGATTCATTATCTTTCCATCAAAAGAAAATTATTGTCAGACACACCTCAATATGTGTTGTTATGGTGCATGCGGTGTTTTGTAAGAACATTTCAAGAATGAAAATATTTGTAAGTATATGAATAGTAGTTCAATAGATTGTGTAACAAATTTCCTGACTGTTGCGTGATTGGTACAAAGTTTGTGACCTTATACATGAATGCTAAATAACCAGTGGCAGGGCGATGGGGAGGGTGTGGCGGCAACACCCCAACACAAGCACGTAACCAACGCGTCGCATGAACACGTGTGCCTGTCAAGGAAACACGTACCTTTTTCCTGCCCTGAGGTGGTATAACCAATACAATGCCGTCCTTCTTCAGTGAATCTTTAAATAAGGTCTGATGTGCCTTAACCCCTTCCCCTAATTACTACTGTAAGGACGTACTGAGCACTTCACTTAGGGACGTGCTCCTCCCCCTCCCCTGCGTGTCGGGCAGGACCCGCCGCTGCTTGTATCAATAACTACTATTTGCTATCAGTAGAAACTATGGAATGTCACGTTTTAGTCAAATATAAAACATGTAATGCCAAGTATATTATATGTCTTGAGTTTCTGAATGTTTATTTAAATATATATTGTAAGTGATGTGAGGTTGTATTATTTCCTCATTAGCCAAACCTTGTAATATAGTAATGTAGAATGTTAATAATGCCACTCTTTTAGTCAATGTTTTAAAATTACTTACATAATGATCATCAAGACATGTTGTTCGCCAATATAACGACTGGCTGACCTAAGCTTCATGTCTGGCATTGCTAAGTGCTATGTAATACTACATCATTATATACGCCATAACTTGCCACCGATTAAGAGTAAGGTAAGATGGACTACACTCCTTTTGTCACACACACACACACACACACACACACACACACACACCCACACACCCACCCACGCACGCACGCACGCACGCACACCCCGTCGTTGTATAGTTGAATGACTGAACAAGCCTTCCAAACACTAACGACCTTATCATACCAAACCGGTGCTGGTTAATTTGGGATATTGCTTTCATTCTAATATTATTTGATGCATTATACCATTTAGATTACGTTGCTCATCCTGCTTTCAGTGTTGCGTGAGGTGTTGTGACGGTGTGGGATAAGTAGTCGAGACGAGTTCGAGGACACTCCTAAGCATGTCTCGGCAGATGTTAGTGCAGCTTTGTCTCTCGTAGCTGACAGCGGTTCCCATCAGTCCGCCTCCGCGCGTCGGCCAGGTAAGGTGTTGGGAGGTGTTATCAATCATGTTCTTCTGAAGTATCTACTATCGAGTTATTTGTGAGTAGAGTTGCTAAATCAGTTGTGAACCTTAAGTGTTGGAAGATGCATAATGATTAGAAACGCAACTTGAAGGGTTATACTTAAAAGTTTAATTTGTGCAGTGTTATCCCGCACCAGGATGTGTAACGACGGTGTTTCACGGGTAAGGCGGATTAACTAGGCAGCGGTCCGATATGACTTTGAATTCGAAGTACACCCAGCTGTTTGTTTAATAGGGAAAGTTTACCTACCAGGGAAATGCAATTCTTATATTTGTACCGTTTCGGTATTAACTCTACCTTCTTATCTACTACTTTCTATCTACTTTCTATGCTGCCACCACGACACCACTTGGGTATCGACACTATTGCTACTACTACCACTTGGCCCTCCACCACCGAGGTTGTTATACAAACAGAAAACGAATATAGTAAAATAATGGAAAACTTTAATGATAAATAAATAAGGAAAATACTCGCTATATCCGTGGTGGTGCTCTTACAAGTGCTTATCCACCCTTTGCGACACAAACATAAACAAATACATTAACACATAAATATTCCTATTCTATCCTACCTAACTATACGTGAGGGAACTGATGGAAAACGACCTAAATACACTCACGCCACAAATACTGTTTGAGAGTCACCGGGTCCTTCTTGCCGTCGTCCACAGCGAAAGGCAACTCCGGTCAGATGTTCCTATACAGACTCATGTCAGTTGTTGATATGGCTATCAACGCAGTAAGACGTGACGAACATCTTCCCGTTTCTTGTGAAGGATGTTATTTGTCCTATGGTGATTTTTGTGGAACATATTTCAAGGACTGAAGGGTTACTCAAACTGTTAATGAGACATGGTTTAGTGCCTGAAAAGAAACTTTGTGAAAAGTGCGAGAAGGAGTGCCGTGTAGATATAAGCTCTACCCACCACCATCGCTTTAACAATAATCACACCACACCGGTAAGTCATCACGATATAATTTTGGAGGTCCTTTGTTAGGTTAGTGTCCTATGGGGATTCCAGGGGAGGCACAGCTCCTTCTGCTAGGTTAGATTAGGTTAATGTCCTAGCGGAGGGGTCCAGGGGAGCGCAACCCCCCTGGTTAGGTTAGGTTAGCAGGGGGGGATGCGCCCCCCCTGCTAGATTGTTAGATTAAGAAATTTCGAAAATTTTAAAATTTCTAAATATTTTCACTTTTGAAGGCCCATATTTCGCTTATTTTTCATCCACCCCCCAAAACCCCCGATTCCCCAGGCTCCCCCAAGCTTGTTTGAAGGGATAGAGGGTTTTGGTGGGGAATCGGGGTGACGGACTTATTCTCAAGAATTACCGATAATAATTACAATACATCTTTTTAACAAGGTATATAAACACTTCCATTTGCAGCCAACTTGTCCTGTGTGGTGGTGGTGAGTGTAGCAATGCACTAATACAACAAGTGAAAGAGATAATAAGAAAGGAGGAAAACACACATTATCTTGCTGGTGAGAGAGGGAAGGGAGTGGAATTTAGGAGAGGCGGGTAGAAGCGAGTCTCCTAAGAATTCATGCCGACAACTATAATACAAATAAAAGCATCCCACCACAGGAGACGAGACTATTAGATAACCGTATATAAGTAACCTTACAAAAATAATAAGTAAACACAAACGAATATGACTAGGAGGAATCAGCAGCTGGGTACAGGTTGACTATCAATAATCCGGCGTGAGCAAACACCTAATTATGGGCACACCGTCATCAAAACATATACAGTGCCTCCCAAAAATAGTGATGTGCCAACCCAGGAAATTTGAAACTGTGCTCTGAAATTTATGCCGAAAAATTGATGGAACCGGAATGTTGATAGTCAACCTGTACAACACTACTGCATCGCCTCATTACCTTCTGTCTTCACACTGCAGTCTTGGTGTTAAGTTTCTCAGGGAATTGTGACCAGAAAATAACACAAATTTATAAAGGTATATGAATAACTAAACATTTATTTAAACTTGCATAATACTAATACATTCTCTCACTTCTCGGCATTTAGTGAATGGATAAATTCTTCAAGCTTCTCCTGAATTTCTCTCACTCTCTGTAAAGAAAAAATAATTTAGATCAATAATTAAACAATTATTTCAGTTTTACATAATTTTGATCACCCAAGACACTAAAGAGAGATTCAATAATGCCTAAATGTACTAAATTATTATTATACATATGAATTTATAGTTAATGTAACCTATATTTCAGTATGTCCAGGTCTACAAGGGCACAACAAACACTTACTCAGTGCTTCTACCAACAGGACTCTCCGGCCTGTCAACAGCTGCACTTTCTTCTACTGGTCACAACCGGACTCCTCCAACACCTCCTTGATCTCCTTCTCAAGCCGACGCGCTGAAACACAAACCATTCCTCGGTGACTACTCATACTACTGAGCACTCATAAGGTAGGTTGTAGTAGTCTTCAAAACCTTAAGTCACACCTCAGTTATGGACACATTACTTAACTCAATACAAACCCTTCACCCTTCATCAGTTACTTGCATAACTTAGCACCAATAAGGTATGTGGTAGCACTGCCTTCAAACACTTAAGTCACACTCTAGGACACATGACCACTCAACACAGATACCAGTCGTAAATAATAATAATAAAAGTGTAGGAAAAGGGTAGTTATATGGAGGAGAAGAAGAAAAATAATAGGCTAGTGTTAATATATTAATTTTAATGTGTTTATTATCCCATAGGAAGGTCTGGTGTCTCCTCGCCTTCCCTGTTCCTGACCTGCTGTCGGAGTGCGTTGGCCGTTATCTTGAACATCTGTTGAATCCTCCAGAACAGCACCACATCATTGCACTCCCCCTGGGGAAGGCACGGCAGGTGAAGGCAGGGTCGAGAGAGAGAGAGAGAGAGAGAGAGAGAGAGAGAGAGAGAGAGAGAGAGAGAGAGAGAGAGAGAGAGAGAGAGAGAGAGAGAGAGAGAGAGCATCCCACAGGATGTCCCCCCACAGGATGTTAATACACCACAGTCAAGACACACCACAGCCTCACACTGTAATAGGCCAATGCATTGACCCCAAGCTCCCCTTCAAGACCCTGGTGGTAGACATAAAAGGCCTTGCGGCAGTCGTACGCCTTGGCCAGTGCCGCTGGTAGACTGGGTGCCACATTTCCCGGATGAACTCGTCCACCTCCACTCCGCTGCTCTGACTGTTCTTCCTGACGGTGGTGACGGTGGCTCTGTCCGAGGAAGAGAAGTTTAGTTAGACAAGGAAATTATAATCATAGGCATTTGTTGAAGTGGATGTAGGTGTGGAAGAAGTCTCCACACATACACACACACACTCTCTCATACACACACTTTCTCTCATACACACACCTACATACACACACACACTCTCTCATACACACATCTACATACACACACAGGCTTACATAATCTGAGGCAAGTAGTCTCTCCAGCTCGGTCCTGACTGCGGTCTGTCGCTTCTGGTCCTCGGTCGGGTAGGTCCAGTGAAGCCATTGTTCCTGTGTACCTGGCCCGACCATCTCAATCAATAAATAATGTATGTACTCATTCTATGTATGTATCTATACCCTGGACAAGATCAAACAAAAAGGAACTAAGGACAAAGCAACTCATAAACTAACCGCACACAAACACAGATAAGTAACACACAAAACAAATAAATAAATTAAAAAACTAAGCCTCACCTGGGCTTATTTACAATTAAAATTAAAACTAAAAAACAAATACATTAATAACAATAGTCATCAGAAAACTATAGAACAAAACCAGTGATAAGAAGGCAGAAATAAAAAAAAAAACGAGTATACAAGCCCGAGAACCTTCCTAAGCCTCACTCGAGTGTGTTTTCTGTGGCGTTGAGTTTATCCTTGACTGACTCCTCCAGGAAGAGGCAAGCTGCATCCCACTGCTGCTTGTCACTCACTGAACGGTCCTCCAAGGCATTGAGTTGGATCATCCTTAGCACATCAGCAGCCTGGAAGAGGGAATGATAATGATGGGAAGGAAGAGAATGGTGGAGTTGTAGTATCTTTTCTCTGCTGTACATTCCTTTTTCATCTTAATCTACATTCTACACCTTGCCTTAAGCACCTGTCCATTCCTCCTTCACTCTGTCCTCCCACACATCCCTATCTATACCTCTCTCTCTTTTCTCTGCTCTAAACATCACCCTATATCTCTTACCCTATTGTCCTTCTCTATCTTCTTGTCCTCCTCCTCTCCCTCACCTTGTCCTCCCACATATGTCTCCTCATCACTTCATCCACAACACAAGCCTTCAGGTTATCAAAGATGGTGTCATGGTCTTTGGTGTTCTTGGCGCATTCAATAAACTTTCTGAACTCCTCCTGCAGTGTCTCCCAACCCGTGCTGAGGCAGCATCTGGTCTGCCCACTGTTGTGGTGTTGAAAGTGCCTGGTGGGGAGAGGAGGAAAGGATGGAAGTTGAAATTATGTTACTATTGAAAAAACATTGTATTTGGCGTGTAAAGGGTTATTTCTCTTGATTTATAGAAGCAATGTAGAATAATAATACCTACAGAAGGAGTTACAATGAAGTTACCGCCAAATATAGAATAGTTTTTTTTTTTTTTTTTTACACACACACACACACACACACACACACACACACACACACACACACACACACACATTAAAAGGGTACTGGCTAAGGGACAACAAAAATACGTGGTAGTGTTAGGTGAGTGTGCATACCTGAGCTGTCTGCCTGTGCTGCTGGGAGGTAAATGTTCTCAAAGATGTAAGTGACCATCTTCTCCCACATCTTCTTGGACAACACTTCCTCCCACTGCTTGGGTGACACCTGGGATAGGTTCACCACCTCCTCTAGGATATCTCCGCGTGCCTTCTCAAACAACTCATCGTAGCCAAGTTCACGAGTACTGTAAGAACACACCACATAATAATAATTTTGTTTCACCCGAAGAAATAGGAAATGATGCATCTCAACACAATATTATAGAAATACTGTTCTGGGATGCATATTTTAAAATCTCTAGTCTCAGAAATTCCAAGAAACAGAGAGAAAAGCACACAAAATAAAGATGTTTCTTGATTCTAAAAAACTGGACAAACAAAGTTGTTCTGGGTTAAAGCAAAATTATATTGAGGAAGAGTCAAGCAACTTTTGTGTTCAATAAAATGTTGGTGTGTTAAACCTTGGTTGAAAATCAAGATGCTACTATGTACATACAAACCACAATCTTTAACAAAACCTCTACCTTCCTGACAGCTGCAGCTCACCACCACCACCACAGTCCTGCAACCTTCAGCCAGCTGGTTCTGCATCCATAAAGTGTCCAGGTGGTAGCTCCATTGGATTACCTGAAAATAATAACAAAGATTATTTTTTGGCCAAGGCTCAAGCTTCTTCATAAATTTTTACAGGGTATATTTTATAAAGAGAGAGAGAGAGAGAGAGAGAGAGAGAGAGAGAGAGAGAGAGAGAGAGAGAGAGAGAGAGAGAGAGAGAGAGAGAGAGAGAGAGAGAGAGAGAGAGAGAGAGAGAGAGAGAGAGAGAGAGAGATACAAATAATACAACAATAATAACAACAAATAATAACAATTCTAGGTAATTATAAGAACATAAGAATTGAGGAGACTGCAAGAAGCCAGTTGATGATCTACACGACGCAGTTCCTTATCTCCCACCCTTGGAATAATCCAATATTTATCCATCCCATCTGTCGTCCAACCATGAAAGTTTAGTGGGGGAAAAAATGAAAAATAAAGCTAGAAAATCACATAATCACAGTAAACATATTTACCTTAATTACTATACTGACTGGTGTTAAATTTTCACTTCCTACACTTCAAATTATGTATAAGATACCTGTTATCATTTATCACGTTCCTAGAAGCCTTCCACAGTGAGAAATCGGCTGTAAGCTTCAATAATTATTTCTTCTCCCTCTCTTAACCAACACACATGACAGTCTGACAACAACAATCATTATCATCATCATCAGATTTTGACATTCATTCCTAAATCTTCGACTGGCTGGTAGAACATCAATATTAAAGAAGAATAAATTAGAGTAAAAATGTGGAATAACAGAAAATCAGTCGTGGGTGAAATAAAAACTATTGATTATAAGTGAAACATAGAAAGAAAGAAAGCCGTTGCAAATACAGATTACAACAACTACTACTACTACTACTACTACTACTACTACTGCTTCTGCTGCTGCTGCTGCTGCTTCTGCTGCTGCTGTTGCTGCTGCTGCTGCTGCTGCTGCTACCACTATTTCTACCTACAAATCTGTGGAATAAGAGAAAACAGATAATTGATTAGAAACACGACCTATAAAAACAAATGCTATGAATCGAGATAAACTTAAATGTACTTACAAGTTTCTAAAATCATTTGCATTAATGTTTAAGATAATATGATAACTCAAGGTAAACTGACGTAGATCTAGTCATAGAGGTACTGTGCATTAAACATTTGAGAGAGAGAGAGAGAGAGAGAGAGAGAGAGAGAGAGAGAGAGAGAGAGAGAGAGAGAGAGAGAGAGAGAGAGAGAGAGAGAGAGAGAGAGAGAGAGAGAGAGAGAGAGAGAGAGAGAGAGAGAGAGAGAGAGAGAGAGAGAGAGAGAGAGAGAGAGAGAGAGAGAGAGAGAGAGAGAAAGGATATTAACATATTTCCAAGGAAACTTGCCAACATGGCAGACGGTGCCACAAATAAACTTTTTTTCCAAGTATTTACACACAATGTGACATGTATCCACAATAGTTGAGGTTAGTATGGAAGTATCTGGCAGGAATCTGGGGTAAGGTTTTGGGAATTCTGTGGACAGTCTCTGAGTCTCAGTCAAGCTCAGCTCAGTGTGCTGTAGTGTGTACCTTTGTGTGGCTGTGTGTGTGGGTCGTGAAGCAAACAGATACCCTACACACCACTTGATACTGGATTTCGCGGATATTCATGAATCTTGAAATTGTCATCAGTGTGTAAGTAGTATTCTGTGTTAATAATGGGCCTTGGGTTTACTTTCTAAAGTATTTCCATCTTTTAAAGTTGGATTATAATATATGTGTTTCGCTAACTTCATGTCAAATCATTTTATACATAATACATTTGTACTTGTAGTAATTTTAACTTTAATAATTCGCCCAAATCCGAGTAAATAATGGCATGCATATATCTTAAATTAATCTAATACCTTCATAATCCAATATATATATATATATATATATATATATATATATATATATATATATATATATATATATATATATATGTGTGTGTGTGTGTGTGTGTGTGTGTGTGTGTGTGTGTGTGTGTGTGTGTGTGTGTGTGTTTGTTTGTTTCATCACGCGCTGGACTCAAGATCACAAGAGAGCTTGCAGCGCATTATAGGCTGATCTATGGGTAAGGCTGTGACCTTCCACACACCACACATCCCATCCTCTTGCTCAAGGAGGACAGTTAAGTGCTTGTTTATCAATGAAACTTTGCACCTTGAACTCGCGAACCCGAGCCTGCCAACTGAGCTTGCCACTGAGCTACCGAACAGTGTGTGTATGTCGCAAAGTATGTTGGTTTCTTCCAAGCGACACATGAAGGTCGTACGTCACACCAAACAACGTCACGCCAAGAAAACAACAACACAACACACTGCAACTCCGTTCTGTTCTGAGGAGACACGGAATTTTAGATGACATGTTCAAAACCAAAGGACAAAATATTGATAATGCAACTGTGTGTGTGTGTGTGTGTGTGTGTGTGTGTGTGTGTGTGTGTGTGTGTGTGTGTGTGTGTAGGTAGGTAGGTAGATAAGTAGGTAATTAAATACATTGAATGATAGATAAATAATCGAACGACAAAATAGTAATTCGGTCATATCAACATCGTTAATCATACCTAATAGCCTTTATCTTATTTCTAACTAACTAAATAACTAACATGTGCACGCTCCTCGTCCCCATCCTCCACCTCACTAATGCTAAACTGTCAATCTTATCCCGTAACTTAGCTTATCAGGACAACGCACATATCTCAGAGCAAACACTAGGACGATGTATGGTGTCGTCCTTCACTGGAGACACCTTTGTTGTGACTAATAGGTCGTACAGTACATAAAGTCCGCTAAAAGTGACGTCATTGGCTACTGGATAGGATGCATTCCCACACGAACATGAGCCACTTCAATGAAATTCAAGTGACGCATAAGGAAGCACGGATGCGTGAAAGACGCCGAGGACTATAAAGGTAAAGGTTTTAACGTGGAAGCGTTATGTTTCCTGGTATACGAAGCCAGTGAAGTCAATCGTGATCCTGTCTTGATCTCTATACATCTTTGCAAGGGTATGGCCGTCTCATTTATGTCATGTTAGCTTGAGCAGAAAATTACGTTGTCAAAAAATTTTACTGCTGTTAAAGCGCCCCTATCCTATTTTTTTGCTCTCTCTCTCTCTCTCTCTCTCTCTCTCTCTCTCTCTCTCTCTCTCTCTCTCTCTCTCTCTCTCTCTCTCTCTCTCTCTCTCTCTCTCTCTCTCTCTCTCTCTCTCTCTCTCTCTCTCTCTCTCTCTCTCTCTCTCTCTCTCTCTCTCTCTCTCTCTCTCTCTCTCTCTCTCTCTCTCTCTCTCTCTCTCTTTTATGTTGGTTTCCAGCTGCGAAAATAACACAAAGAAATAGAGTCAACATGCGTCTTATCTTTCTCTATACAGTTCTTGAATGTCGATGCATATAGGAACCTACCACTCACTCGCTGACTGGCCTATATCCTCACCCACAGCGGACACACACACTCACACCGACACCGACACACACACACACACACACACACACACACACACACACACACACACACATAAACAACAGGGCAGGGTTACATATTGCAGTTTCATGTTTATAAAGTTAACGTATTACTGAGAGAGAGAGAGAGAGAGAGAGAGAGAGAGAGAGAGAGAGAGAGAGAGAGAGAGAGAGAGAGAGAGAGAGAGAGAGAGAGAGAGAGAAACAAAGGGAGATGCTTCGTCTTTTTACAAATTCTTACAACGAAATTCCTGGAGCAAATCTATCGCCAATCTAAACTTATACAGCAAAGCACTAAGGCAGGATGTAGTGTGTGTGTGTGTGTGTGTGTGTGTATAGAACATGTCATAGTTGTTGTCTCGTGGCAATTCTTGGACATTACTAATTTGCAACCTCATCGGCTTTTCATTCCGTTACGCTGAGGCAGGTAGTAACATTTACCCTGCTCATCCGTATTCTCTCTCTCTCTCTCTCTCTCTCTCTCTCTCTCTCTCTCTCTCTCTCTCTCTCTCTCTCTCTCTCTCTGATGAGGCTCTTCCTGGAACGTGTTTGAGTATTGTATTGGGTTGACAAGCCGGTTCGTTCCAATCTGAAAACAATGAAATGTTATGACGTTGCGTACGTAGACAATGACGTTGTGTGCGTAGTTGTCTGTGTAGGTTTTTATGGTAAGCTTCAGGTGATTATCATGACGTGTGTGTGTGTGTGTGTGTGTGTGTGTGTGTGTGTGTGTGTGTGTGTGTGTGTGTGTGTGTGTGTGTGTGTGTGTGTGTGTGTGTGTGAAAACTTTAGTAACTTAAGAAAAACCCATCATTCCTTTGTGTTGAGCTATCCCGGCAATAAGTCAGTTACGAAATCTCTCTCTCTCTCTCTCTCTCTCTCTCTCTCTCTCTCTCTCTCTCTCTCTCTCTCTCTCTCTCTCTCTCTCTCTCTCTCTCATAGTTTACGCGTGTATATAATATAAAACACAACAAGAACCCAGTATCACTAGAACTGAGCACAACAGATCCATATATCTTCAAGTATTATAAGTAAAGTTACCAAGGGTTTAATTCGTGCTGGTAAAACGTACGGATTCAGTTATTGAACTCCATTAATTTGGCGGATTTGTCGGCATTCACAAGGACTGATTAGACTGCAACTGGGTGAGAAGGAAGTGAGTGGTGAAGGGTTGAAGCAGGGCTCAGTAGGACGAGAGGGAGAGTGGCCTTCAGCCTTCACGTCCGGTGCAGGCAGCCATCAGCAGGAGCGGGGTGGGGAGAGGGGTCACTAAAACGGCCAACCCAGTCACTCACTGTACCGGCCATCCATATTCAATACTGTTACTTTACTTTTGCTTCTAGATTCATCACACAATGGTTGCTGTAGGTAGTCATCGTAATCTCCTACCTGTTTCGAATTCATATCACTTTGATTCTATTTTCTTTTATGTAATTGATATTCCAACGCGACATTTAGCTGACGTCAGTTTGTTTCTTGATGTTATATATTAGTTACCATACAACAACGTATATGCTGATTTAGGCGGTTGATCATGAACGGTATGAACAGAATATTCAACAATGCTTTTGAATCTGCAATGTGTAGGGCGTATCCCTCTTCACGCATGAATCACGAGGTAATTGGATTGAGTGTGGTGACAATTTAGCAGTTGACAGCAGTGACGGAACCTAACCTAACCTACGAATGTTCTAACAGGAATTAGTCACCTTTTAATAATTACCTACACTAGATTTCTACTTCCTATATGACGCTACATAACCTTGAAAGTCTCTTAGCAGTGTGGGGAAAAAAATAAAAACACGTAACTGATTTCATCCCACAAAACACGTACTACATTATAACTATGTGGTATGCTTGGACGACAGTCGTGAATCATGATTAACTAATGAGTGAGTGAGCAAGTCTCACGCAAGCACTCTGAACCATAAACATCTTGGTGGTGGCTGAGTACTGTTGAACCACCAAGGCTGGCTGAGACAAAGCCTTCTTGTCTTCGTGCACTTTAACACTATACCCCGGAAAGTTGATGTCAACCATTTGTTTAGAACTTAACCTCCAGTATATGCATCTTCATGTGCCATGATTGCCATCTGAAGCTGAACTAAACTAGCTGGGATAGTGATCTTCAACCAGATGACAACAGCGATTACTATTATTGCGTATCATTATCACTATTATTATTATTATTATTATTATTATTATTATTATTATTATTATTATTATTATTATTATTATTATTATTATTGTTATTGTTATTATTATTATGAACATCATTATCTCGCCCGCATCACCATCACCGTGCCTACCACCAGATTCCTAAAGTATAACGCCGTTGTAGAACGGTAACTTGAAGACCCTAAGCTTCAAAAACAAGTTCTTAGTTGCACCCACGTAACCACCGCTGAAGTCCTGCACATGACTCATGCTGTTACGCCATGTTCGAACACGTAGTCACGACCACATATGTACTTAAAAACACTAACTTTCCCACTACTGTGACTATACCTCTCACGCGCCTACACGACAATGATCTGAATGGTCCCGAGATCCGCTTCAGCCATGCCTACAAACTTAAGTCTGTTAGTTACATTCAATAAGTTGATCAACATGCCGGATTGATCTTTTCAAAGTTACCATATGGTCTGGCCATTATAGTGGTCTCCTACAGTGAATTATAACTTTTCAACTGAAGGGAGTGCTTGTAGCCGATGTACATATATTATACCAGCAGTTCCCAATTACTTTTGGCCATTACCACAATTTTTCCAAAATCAAAATCGTGTATAAGTATATGTATTTTTCTTTTCACCACAGGCACACAGCCAACTGACTGTCTGAGTCAAGATGAAGTGGAAGTGGCTTGCATGGTCAGTGGTGGTGCTGATTGGGTTTCAGACCTTGTTGACCAAAACTGCAGCATCTGAAGAGGGTCTAGATTCCCTTAGCATTGGTATGTCACACACACACACACACACACACACAGTCATTCTTTTCTTTTAAACACTGAGATACGTAATACTCATGATGTGTATTTTTAATAACCATGAAGCTCAACACAATCTGAAGAAATATCAAAATCTATACTGGAAATACAACTATTCTTCAACTTCCCAATCCTCATACGTAATTATATCATTAGTTCAAAATTGCTTTACATTTCATTTAGATAAATCTAATAAGAAAACGTCACAGTCCACCTCAATAAATGAATAGGCCTACATCTCAAACAAAGACTAGATAAATTGATGTTTTAGCTTTGATTTCTTAAGTGAATCGTGTTGATTGACTCACCAGTTTCATTGCAGCCAGTCAATAATATATCCTATTGCATCTAAGCTTGATTCTTATTTTTCAGAAAAATCTGTGTTGGACATACTAACTTCACTCCTAGGAGATGTGACAATGGCTCTTCAGGGCTTCATTGACATAGGCAAGATTGGGATGGGCGTTGTAAAGTTCATCCATATAATTAGTGACCAGGTAAGATTCAGTAAATGCTAACAATACATTAGTATACTCATATTATAATATTGAAACGGTGCTTTGAAGGCTCGAGAAATCTGTTTTCACTACTAAGATGGACTAGTGTACACCACAGGTGGCAGCAAGCCTCTAATGGGGTAATGTAACGGTGGAAGACAGAGTTGCTTTACTAGGAATTGCTTTCCAAAACTATAAAGGTGTTGTAGTGGAAAAGTTCTTATGAAATGCTTTTTTATGGTCTTCTATAGTCAGCTCTATAAAAAGAAAAGTAATTTATTAGCTTCAAAAAGTACTTTTGAAAATTTCAGAATTGATTCTTGTATTCATTTATTTATTAATTTTATATATTCAGGATATTTATTCTTGAATGTCAGCCACAACAAGAAAATAACTTATGCATGGATGAAGAACTTTTAAATCAATGATTAAGAGTCTAGAATGAATATATAAAAAATGGTATGAAAAAAATATAAGAAAATCAAATACGATAAGCTTTTCTCCAGACTGTGGGTCATTTAATTCCTAAGAGCAAGATCCATCATTGGCGTTCCCGCAGGCAAGCCTTTTATTACTTGCATGTAAGTACTGAAGGCAAATAAATATTGCAATTATGTGTTTAAATGTGTGGGATTTGTCATTTTCAATAATTGAATGGGTTTTCTGTTTTCTTGTCCAAAATGTACTGTCTTTGCTTCAGATCTCAGCATGTACAGTAGATACTCTCTTTTCTGTGCTAATAAGGACCCCAAAGTGAAATTCAGTTATCTGAAGTGGAAATGAGTTACATGATAGGAACATGTGACTTGGTTAGCTGGGAGGGTGAGAGCAATGAAAGGATGTATGAAAGATGTGTAATGGAACCTTGTGCAAATAGCATGAAGTGTGGTGTAGTGGAATGAGTAAAAAGAATTACTTTGAGGTGGTTTGGTCATATAATTTTTATGGAATAACTGCCGAGTGGCCAAAGATCACCCATATGCTGCCATAATACTATCCTTGACGGGATTACAAAGTTATATATATATCAAGGAGCTTCCGCAGGCAGCATGAGCCTTTCAACAAAGAAGCGAGGTGTCACTATAAAATAAATCTAACCTGTGCTGCTAACGGGCGGAAGCCGACCATCTAACGTCTCATTCAAGCCTACCAGCACCACAGGTGCAAGATATAGTAAAAAAAAAAATTACAAAAAAAAATATATATATATATATATATATATATAAAAAGGAAGAATAGTGGAGAAAGTGTATGTGAGTGAAAGTGTGAGTTCAGCTCTTTTTATTATCTGATCAAAAGAGAAAGCACTTATCTCTAAAATAAAAAAGAGCACTTTAGCTCTCAACCATTCAGAAATCACCTACTTGAGGTCGTAATTGGCTGCTCTAGTGTAAGGTGTATGGGATGCTCATACAATAGTGGCATGCACTGTGATACACTGCATGCACCAGTGGTGTATCATTACAAATAACTTAGTTGTTAAGAGTCCAAAGTCAAATACCTATGCAAAGTGTTGTGGTGTCATCAACTCGAGACCCAGACCCACATCTCTCACAGGTCACAGCATGGATCGGCAGATGTTAGTGGAACTGCTCCAAATATTGCTTGATTTAGCGGAACGCTTTCCACTAAATGGAAATTGTTTCCACTATACTATGCATAGAACATTTTCTGCTGAATTAAGTACTCTGCAGAAATCAGGTTCCATTAAATCAAGCTTGTACTGTAAATAGAAAGATATATAGATCAAAGTTTTTGTGGATACTATAGTACATGTATGCCTTTTCAGTTACTTTATACATTTCAAATATAAATAAAGTGCAATGAGAATGTATTTCTTTGTGAAATATGTTATGTTGGTTGAATATTATACTAATGTCATCATCAAATATGTGGCATCAAGCAAGGGCTAAAGGGGCTTTACATCCAAGTGTCATTCCAAAAGCCCGAGTCTCATCATATATACATACAGCACCATGTCTATATCCAAACACCCTAATGTATCACAGTTTGGCCACACACCTCAGTGTGTCCTGTGTTTCCACTTAACATTTAATTTTTTTCCCTTCAGATATTCAATGTTTCCCTTGAAGATATGAACTTTGGCTCCTACATTCCAATGGCTGACAGGAAAATGTTGGCAATGTTTGAGGTGCTTTCTAACCGCCTGGACCAAATGGAAAATGGAGTAAGTATTTTGTGGATTAGTACTGAATGTAAGACAGATAAATATGAAAGATATTATCTAATACACTGGAACATGTTATGTCTATTTATATTTGATGTCTGTTCATAAGAACTTCAGTCATGACTCAAGTCTCCATTTCTTTCTATCCTTGTATTCCCTCCTTGCATGTTATATTCATAATTTGCACTTGATTCCTTCATCCATTACATCTAAATTAAGATAAAATTATATTTCATTAAATGCATGTCAAAATTAAAATTTTTGAAACATCAAAGATAAACAATGAAAGCTACAGTTTTGATTAAGTACATTGTACTATACTGTACTAACTTAAAATATTTCTTTAGGTGAATGGAGTAGCAAACTCACTGCGAGACCTTGCTAATGGAATGCAGAATATGGTCAGGTGGGAAATTGCTCTCAACACCATGGAAGAATATGTTCGGCCCATTAATACCTTATACAGAAGATTTCGACTCTACCAGAAAATGAAAGACAAAGTAAGAGCTTACATCATAAGAGTGACATTCATTTTTATTATATATATATATATATATATATATATATATATATATATATATATATATATATATATATATATATATATATATATATATATATATATATATGTGTGTGTGTGTGTGTGTAATTTCCAGCCCTCTAACCTCATGAATTTTTATAATTTTCTATAACAGGCATGAAATACATTGGCATATGTTTTAAATCTCAATGTCTGAGGAACAGCTACAAAAAATTATAAGAAAAAGTGTAATTCTCAGCTATAGCCAATCCAGTTCCCTTCCTTGTCTTACGTATTGTTTTGATGTCATCTTCTCGTTAGATTGAAGACCACACACTTATGGACTTTGCCAGTACTGTTGTCTCCCATGACACTCACTCCATCATGTCGTTGATGGCACATCTGCACAATATGGCAGCACCTGAGGCCTCACAAAAATCATCATCCCTTGAAGATACTCTGGTAGGTTAACATTCTTTAATTACTTTTAGTGCCTTGTCTTGGCTACCTCCTTTAGGGGAATAACAGCTTGGTATATAGATAGATTGATCGATGTTGTGTATGATTATTTGCAACTTTACGTAAAATAACATATTTTGTGTAAACAGTCTATTTCAGTTTTGAATGACCCAAGATTTTTCTATCGTGTTAATGAAAGAGTGGATCGGAATATGATACTAAAAGAGAAACTGATAACAGAAAACATGGACGAAAATATGCGTCCTGAACGGCTTTCACTACGTTCAAGTCTGTTTCGAATGCTGCAAGACACTCTACAGGTGAGACACTTATTTGATTTGTAGGGCATTTTAATTTGGTAGCAATTGTTGAAGCAGCTGTGGTGTTGGCACTATCCTGTCTGCTGCCTCACTCAATATGTGCATTAGTCTGATTGAACTCTCTTAAAAGAAACACTGAGATACCAACACTTCAACACACTACAAAGAAATGTAATCTAATACACAAATTGATTAGCTAAACATGAATAATTGGATGAATAGTAATGAAAAGTAGTAATTATGTATCATACTAGTCTACAGTTTCACATTAAATTATAACTTTCATCACTGTATTTCATAGGTTTTTTTATGTATATTTGGAATAAGTTTTGTAATTTTGGATTGATGAAAGAACTTTTCCTTTTCAGACCAGTAATAACTGCCACTTGTATCAATCACAACAGCAGCTGATACAGGGCCTCCACACAATGCTTGCCCTCACGGAGGCACGAGGCTTTGCAATGCTGGAGTTTGCATGGATGATTTTAAGGATATATAATGAAGGTAATGCATTAAGAGTGGAAAAAACTTCCTTATTTCATTGTGAAATAAGCAACCTATATCCAAATTGTACTGAACACGATTCAAGTTTAGAAATATATGTTATAATATTTGAAATTTACAGGCAACTTTACTGTAGAGCAAGAAGTATCAAAGAGTCTTTACCTGCAGTACTCAGAAGATATTTTGAATGAGGCAAGGAGTGTGTTGGAGAAGGTGCCGCGGGAATTCTCTAGATGTGATCCACGCCAGCATAAGGAAGGGGAAACATATGTTCAGTTTACAGAACTTCTGCAAGTAAGTAAAAATATAATGATTTTAAATTCCAAGTGAAATTAGATGAGACTGCAGCTAACTTTTTAAGTATATGTATATAAAGGGAAACAATATGAATAGGCAGGAAGAAAGAAAAGAGGACAATAATAGTAGGGGAAAAGTGATGAGTAAAATAAACAAAATTTACGGTATTAGGGTGACACCAGAGCGAAACGTCTCTAGCATCAGATTGAATTGACATCTTGTTCCAATCCACTGAACACATGGAAGCATCAAAGTTGCAACATTAGGGAAAAAGTTTTATAAGTATCAGAATATACGATGAAAGGAAAGACAACCATATAGATAAAAAATGAAGATAAAATATTAATCAATATATATATGGAAATCTGTCCTTTACAGTCGTGATTCATTCTTTACAGGGCTACATAGAAAATGAGGTTGACATGAATAGAGGCGGCTCATGTAAACAAAATTGTGGGTATTACCAGCATGCAATGAGTGAGGGATGCTACATGCCTAACTCCCAGTACTGTGGCAAACATCGACGCTGTAACGGCATTATACATGACTGCCGATTCTATGACGCTGATGCCACTGTGTGTCTTTCTAGAAAACCTTACAGGCGATATGACTCCATTGCCTTTGAAAATCGCAAGCATCTAGGAAGTTACCAGAATTGTCGAGGCACAGAAATGAAGGTGGACTCTTGGTGGAGATTTCTCTATCATTGCTCCTATTGTTTATGTCTCTGTGATGATGGCAGTTCCCCCTCAAGTGATCGTTACATCAGTCTGGTGCCTGCCATTAGCGATCTACAGAAGGGCATGGTAGGTCAAATCAGGAATTAAAATTATTCATGCATATACAAGTAAAGAAAAAAAAATTTTATATATAAATATGATGAATATGAAATCAAATTTTGGACATGATTTACAGGTAGTGACAGGAGTGAAGTTCACCAAACAAAAGAAAGTGATCCATATACAGATACAACAGGGACAGGCACTTCCTCAAGGCCAAATTAATAGCTCAACCCTCCAATGGGTGGAAACAGAACCCATTCAAGTTGACAGGTAAGCTCTCTTATTCCTAGAGATGAAACAGATACATATAGTGTTTTTATTATTTGTACATACTCATCACCTTTGTATTTACCAGTTTACCTATAGTCTTTCCAATATATCAAGTCACTTTAGGTATGGACGCCTGAAGCTGAAGAAACTATAAGACAAAAGGAAATGTTGACATTGCCTCGTTAACTTTAATATGTTATTCTTTACTTACACCTTCAATCAATCTTAACACTCATGAAATAGTCTTATAACAATCATAATTATTTTCAGTCCTGCATACACTGAAGGCATACACTACAAGAAGCTGTCGTTTGAGAACCGCAGCATTGACTTTGACCGAGTTGAAGGACCTCAGCATCATGTTGTTACTGGTGTACGCTTCAGAATGCTTGGTTCACATATAAACTTGGAGGTAAGTATAAATAACCTTGTGCAGAATGGGTTTCAGTATGACTTTTATTACTGATAGAGTACCATTGGTGTGTTTTAACTTTTGGAAATACGCATAAAAACTTTTAAGTCATTTGTTTTTTGTGTTATAACATCCACTTCCTTAGATCTTTTGACTTCCACGGCATCCCCAAAGATAAAAATGAGTTATAGCAATGGTTAGCAGACTTAACTTAAAACAACTCTCATGCAGAAAGCTACTTCATTCCTTGCTAATTACAAAGTATACCTACATATCTGAGGTAGCATAAGAAATTCCATTGAGCTGTTACATATATCACCTTGGAAATGAAGTTAGCAATGATACATATACAGCATATTTTTGAATGCCAATGACAAACTTGAGGAATGAATACCCCAAAACAAATTCACCTCATTCTATAATCTATCTGAAAATATGAGCCATTAATCAGATACTGGACATGAACTGAAATATAGATGGTGTATAAATTTGTTTGTTTTAGGTAAAAATCACTCCCGTCAACTACACATCCGGAGTGATGGAGCCCAACAAGAATTACTGGATCAGTAATGACAACACTCCTGCCATGTCAAAAAAACCCAGAAGAGAAATTGAGCTTCACTCTCCTGATGATCCTACAAAGTTCCCAGCTCTGTCTAAGATTGACTCTCAGCCAGATACATTCATGCGGTTTGTTCCCACAGACCGGGTGAAGGATGTTGCTCAACTCACAGTTCCTTTCTTAGACTCACAAACTGTGGCACCAACTCCCAGTTCTTGGCTATCAGGCATAGAACTCTTTCACAAAGGTCAGCCTGGGTCTGGGGGGTTCTTGGGAATGAAAGTGTTCAACTATGATATGATCCCACACATGGAAGTAAGGAGTAGTGAATCGAAAACAGTACTAATGTAAGCACAGTACTTCAGTAAGCAATAGTATTTCATTTGATTTACAACTAAACAATTTATAAAAGGATGACAGATTTTTCTTGAATGAGTTTTGATAAAGCATAATTTTCAGATAGAAGGTGAAAGAAGTCTTAAATATTTATATGAAAAAAACATTTTTGAAAGTAAGAACTTTCATTTTGTGTGTAACACAATGGTTGAGCTAAAGAATTAATAATATGAAACATTTTATGGTGTATGTTTCCCTGACTATGTGATTCTAATTTCCATATTGATAAAGTTTTATAAAATGTGCTGTCTTTGATTCAACTTATTTAACTTTATCTTTCATATGTGGAAAATATGCTGCAATTTTAAACTACATTATGAAACTCATACATTGATGCATATACTATATAGAAAAAATACATGTTTCTTTCCACAAAATGCTCACGAAAATAACAGCAGTCCCTAACCTCAGCCTTACTCATCACTATTTTATGTTCCATTCAAGTAACTAAATTTTCCATATTTTCTCTAATGACTATCAAAATCATAATATTCCTTTACCCTTGTGTATTTACTCTATTATTGGTACTTACTTACTATCACATTCACCATACCTCAATTAATAACACTCATTTACCTTTTAATTTACCTTGATATGCCATATGTCACTGCAGATAACTTATTTTTCAAGCTGGCTGGTTAGATTAGAATAGTCCAATAGCCTGGACCAGTCCAAATCTGCTATTGGACAAGTGTGGTTCTTGGTGAGAGGAGTAGTACTCTCTCATTAATCCTATCATAACTGTATGGTCTATAGTTACCTAGTTTGGAGGGATTACTTAATCACTTTTATCTATGCCAGAATTGTTTAACTTCATTTTAATTTCCTTAAACTATTCTTACATTCCATTCTGCGGTTCTCCCTTGTTATCAGTAAGTATGTAAGACTTGTTATAACCAGGTCTTTCCTCTTGGGATTTGCACTAAAATGTAGGTTACTTTTTATGTGCCAAGGATACACACATATCACAGATGCTTTCCTTTTGAATTACTTATACATAATGATAAACAAGTAATTTTGCCATGTAATAATTACTGCATGTTATTACATCTCATTATAGAGGGCAAAGTATAACACATTGTTAATTATTTCTTCAGCCATATGTAATAAAATCTTTAGATGCATTATTTTAGGGTTTTTATTATGCACATGTTTTTACTGACTACATGAGTTCAAATTGTATGAACTTCCAAAGACCTGAATGATTGAGGTGAAGTTGTGAAAAACACAATTTATCATATAGATATTGATTGATATTCCCCATAAAAAGGGGTAACTAAGACAGGGCGTCTCCCGAGGGTTTGACGAGAATTCATTCTCTCCTCTTTGCTCTGTCTTACAGGGGGAAAAAAAACTATAAAAAGGAGGGACTCCCCAAACCTCTTGCTCCATCACTTTTAGTCACCTTGTCTGACACACATGGAACACAGTGGCAGTGTTCTTCCAGAAAAATTCTCCCTACCACAAGAATAAGACATTATACATGTGCATCATTTCAGGTGAGCATCTCATGCACATCATCCAATTCATTGTCATGCGCTTTCTCAAGGTTCATGAATACAACACAAACTTTCCACTGTTTCATAAGCATTTTTGCAACTACCACCCAGAGTGACTGTCGCATCTCTAGTTTTTGTTCTAATTTTTCACTTCATGAAGCAAAACAAGTTAAGTTAACGAACAAGAACTAAAATATTTTTTTAAATGCCCGAGGAATATGAGCAGAAAATAATGACTTTCCAAAATCAGGGTGCATCTTATAAGCCGTAAAATATGGTACATTTGACAGTCTTTATTTTCCAGTTCTTAATTTTAAAATATTCATATTTGTATGTTTTATAAAACATTTTCATATATAAAATATAATAAAACTAAAGCAGAAACATTGACTACACAATAATGTTTCCATGACAATAGAGTTTTCTCATCAAGTTTGACCCTCTAAGCATATTTAAATCAAATATATAAAAAATTTCTCTACAGGCCATTTCTTGGCCTGATTGGCTTGATACAATGATTTTCATTAATATCTAAGTGATAAAGTTGTAAAAAAAACTTGCTAAAAAATTTGGTAGACAAACTTTTTCTTGGATATGATTAGATAAAACATAACTTAATATTTTTCAGGTCAAATAATTAAATTATCATATTCAGCAGCAATTTAATGCTTTGTACATCATTTTAATCTGCAAGCGACATTTGCAGACAGAAAACATGTAGAAGGGAAGCAAAATGAGTGAGATTCAAACCTATGATTGGTATTAACGTTTTCTTATTCTTTCATGACGTCATCTGATCACAGAATTACCAAAGGAAAAAATTTTGAGATGTCAAAATTTCTTTACGTTTCCTTTATCATATAACTCTTCTTTTGGAGAAAAAATCATATCAATAAGATGAATCTTACTATGGTAAGTGGGTTCTCAAATCCCTAAAATGTTGTTACTATCTTGTTAGCATCTATCTATTTATCAATCTATATACCTGGCTTGGCTTACATCCTCATTAAAAGTGGGTAGCCAAGATGAGATATTTAGAGTTCTCAAGCCTTCATTTTTAGAGTAGGATAAGTAAGTTGCACAGAAGTGAAAGGACAAAAGGGATGCAAGGAATGTATGCTTGTTAAGAGATAGCTGGAGCATCCACCCCACTCTTGTCACCTTAATAATTGTCTCCAAAGATGTGTTCAAAATTCCAAAGATGTGTTCAAAATTCCCATTCTGAGACAGATACAAATAGATAAACTGTGAAGATGAATTATAAAACTAATATAAAAAATATGCTCTAGATTAATACCACTATAAGAAAACATAAAAGGGATAAAAATATCTAGGGTTGAAAAATAAAAGAATTCAGATACAAAATAGCTAAATGTCCTTAATCAGCTAAAACTTAAAAAAAAAAAAAAAAGGTAGAAATAAAGCTAACATGAAATGGATGACTCCTTTCAGAGTAATCTGCATAACTAAAAATAATCAGGAAGTACTTTTATAATGGCTTTTTGGCACTTAACATTTCCTTCAGTCTGCTTCTATTTTCTTTATTTTCATTTTCATCACGAATCCTTGAAATTTCCTTCATGATGGTATTCTGCTTTACACTGTCTTGGTGCATAACAACAGAGTCACACAATAACAATACCTGAGGGGAAAGAGAATTGCATGAAATGATGATGCTTGTCTTATGTACACTTATCTTCTATCAACCCCTTTCAACTCATACCTTCCTTCCATCTTCTCAGCTTAGCTTATGCCTCAAACTGTAATTATAACCATATCACCTGCATGCAACACCTCTCACTGGAGTTCTATTCTAACATTTTCTGAAATTTATATGATGATTTAGATCAAATAATCACACCGAGCTAGGTAGCTATAAATCATAGTTATAGTTCTATTAGGGTTAACGAGAGCACTACTCCTCTCACCAAGAAGCTTCTGTGAGCCAGGATCGAATTCACAACCTATAGGCCACAAGCCAAGCACTGTACCACAGAGCTACCCAGCCTCCAAATGTCATTTATCTTTTTTTATGTCTTAAACCTGTCGCCGGCAGGCTTAATAGAGGCCTTTGATGGTCAACTGGTCAGTAGTGCAGGTTAGATTTTTTAAGCAACGCCTCGTTTCTCATTGAGAGTCTCATGCTGCCAGCGAAAGCTCCTCGTTGCATATAACTTTGCAGCCCTGTCGAGGATAGTGTTATGGCAGCATGTGGATGATCTTTTGAAACTAGGTAGTTTTTCCAAAGGAAAGTGGCCAGCTCATGCTGGGGCTCGAACTCAAGACTCTGAGTAGGTATACCCCCGCCCCCCACCCCCAGCTAGCCACTAGGCCATCGACTAGCAATGCAGGCTCTGATGATCCTACATTGCTAGTTACTAAAGGGTTAGAAGCAACTTACTATTCACTACGTTTCATCATTAGATTGTTATTGTTTTAGATTCTATAATTTTCCTACGTGAGTACAGGTGCCCCAAATCATACAATACAAAATAGTAGGAAATTACCTGCAAGAAATATTCGTAGGCACCGAACTGGAAGCCACATGTTGTTATAAGACCTTGAATAATGGTTACCAGAAGCTGTACCCTGCTCTCCCTATCTCTTTCCTTGTCCCGCAATCTGCCAAGAAAGGACAAAATTTTGAATGATATAATAGTTAATGAGATACATACAATTTTTTTTTCAATGCAAGTAACAGAAACCACAAAATTAATTCTGAGTCCAACTCTGACTCCACAGCCCTGGAAGATACAGTTCTAATTCAATTCTTACAAAGATAGAATAGCAGTGGTTAGCCCTCTGTGAGCCTTACTGACTAAGTGAATCAAGATTCCTCATACTTACTGAGTTAATGTCTTGCTCTCTTCTTGTACTTGCATGACTCTACCTTGCAAGGCCTCCCACTTTGGCCTGATTTCCTTGAGGACGGATGAGTACTTGGTGTGGAGTTGAAAGATCTCTTTCTCCAGGTTTGTCTTCTCCTTCATTATACTAGCAAGCTCTTTGCAAGCATGAAGGTTGCTGCCACAATGAGCCAGGAGTGCCCTGTCACAAAGAATAAGATCAGAAACAAGAACTTTGTAAATATCAGACTCAACTTCCCGTAACATAATTACATTTGTTCACTAGTAAGGCACTTCTCAATGTTATTCATCTTTACATCCTTGACTTTTGAGTGTGATGTGTATTAATTACTTACTGCAAGACACTGAGTTGGGTTACTCAAAATTACAGCGATACTTAACTATTCTGTAGCAAAACGGTCTGAATTCTTCTAATCCAACTTAATTATGTGTCGGTGTAATATTAAAAAAGTAGTGAGACATTAAGCTGCATAAAACACTCATCAATGATAATGTAAGGCAGCTAATAAATTATATATAAATATATATCACATAAAAATATAAAAACATTGAGGAAGAGATTACAGTTGTGTTACAGCTATTACTGAGAAGACAAACACAAGACCAGCTAATACAAGTGGGATAATTATCAAACATTGCCAAGTTTGTATGAATTTCCATCAGGTCATAGAATTATTCATTATGTATAAAATATCATAGGTGTTTCAATTTCAACTTCACCCTACTAAATACATCCTTAACATGATAAAAACATAACATCATAAAAAAGAAAGCGAGACATATATTCAAGCAATCTAGTCACCAGTAAGACTGATGACAGCAGGCAGCTAGCTCACCCTCTCTCTGTGAAATGATCCACTGTGTCATCCACATCCATCTTCTGTAGACCATCCCGCACTGCCTTTTGCATCTAAAACAGGAACACCTTTAAGATTCTCTTATAAACCCTATCAAGCTTCAAGATTAGATAAATTAGCATTAAAGCTGCTTAGTCTATGTGTATCAGAGGGAAAAAACCTTCTAATTAATTTAAAACATCAATATTTGTACACGGTGTCTTGTTTCATTACCTGGATATTGTGAACCGCTGACTGCATAGCATCTTTGATCATCCTGTGGTTGAGGAGAGCACTTTGCCGATCATCAATGGCCAAATGCAGCTGGTTTTTCTCAGCAGCAGCTGATATGCCCTTGTCAGCCTCAGCTGGCTGGTACAGTTCTTTACTGGCTGTAGGGTAAGAGATAAGTGTCTTCACAATGGCAATTTAATCTCAGTCGAAGAAGCAAACAGACAACTCATTTTACTTGGATGGAAATTATCTTAATACTACCAAGAAAAATCAGGGAACCATTGAAATGAGACACAAATAAATAAATAAAAAATAACATTGATCATGACATGTTTGATGAAAATAATTGGATGTTACCTGACTTCGTGGTCAGGTTAAATTAATTGGAAATCCATTCAAGAAAGTCACATCTTATTTCAGCTGTAATTTCCATCTTAAGCTTTGTTATAATCACCAACTAAAATGGAATTAAATAATACCAACAATACATAGGAAAGAACTTGGAAACCCAAATATACCAAACCATAACACTAATAAATCATGACAAAATAAATCATTATATACCAACTAATCTATCATTAAACACATCGGATAATATAGAGATAAGGTTAGCCCACTAATGTTGAGGCACGGACTATTTTGCTTTAACAAGTTTCCAGAAGTTGATATATATTGCATGATATTCTGCAATCTTAATTCTATTTGACATGTAAGTATTAATCTCGAGAGAAGACGCTAATGTTGTCTCTATATTATCCCAACTCAACAACCTTCAATGCTAACCAAGTATCTGAGTGGCCTTGATGTGTTCCTTCTGAGTGGCCAGCATCATTACGTGGTCCAACTGAGGGATGAGCTGCTGCTGCTCCAGACTCACGACACGCTGTAAGGCCGACTCAAGGCACTTCTCCATCTCGGCCTTCGCCTTAGTTTTAGCTTCACTGTTCTTGCTGTGTCGGTGAAGGATGTGTCAAGTTTAGGTTAGGTTAGGTTCACTGTTAGGTTAGGTTTTACTGTTCTTGCTGAGTGGGTGAAGAAAACGCCAATTTTATTTATATATATGGTAAAGTTTTACATTTTCACCATAATGGCCTAAATGGACCATAATGGACTAAAACAATCTGTGGTATGGAACATCTTACTTATCAAGAACGCTTAAAATCTTTAAATTTGTATTCTATCCAAGGTAGACTACTTCGTCATGATTTGATCAAATATTGGCAGATATTTCATGGAGCTTCATCGATAAAGCCTGAAGATTTATTCCCTCGCCCAGCTATTACCTACACGAGAGAACATCAGTACAAAATTTTCTGTGTACACTCCCAGTTAGGCATTAGAAGAAGATCATTTAGTATTCGAAGCATTAATATTTGGAATTCCTTACCACAGAGTGTAGTTTCTTCTCAGAATGTCACCACTTTTAAAACTTCTCTAACCAACCATCTCGGTGATAATCTTTTCCAATACTGCTAATTGTTGAGTCTATTTGTAATTTCAACTCATCCAATTTTATTCTTTGCCTGTTTTGGGTATTTCCTGCCGCATATATTGCACTTTCCAGCCCAAAATTATAGCATTGTCTCTGTGGTTTGTTTATTTATTTTTGGGGCTGGCGCAATAGCGGAATGTGCCTTCTCCTGCCTTAGTTGGGGAAGCCCACCAGGTGAGTGAACCAGGTGAGTTTACAAAATAAAATGGCGTCTGTCCTCGTCCAACTCCCTACTTTTGGTCATAGAGAACATTTGATAGCTTCTAAATTAACCTAACCTAAATTAACCATACCTTAACCTACATTGCCAAATAACAGAACATTGTTCAAACTAAACTAAACTTTACTTTTCGAAGAGGTCTCACAGAAAACAGTGAATATCTCACAAACTAAGAATTTACGACGGAAATGTAATTGAGAAAAGCTCAAAATGTACCAGGTAATGGAAAAATATAACCCTGAATTCTCTACAGCATTCTGGTGAAGATATAAAATAATACCATTTATATTCATTGGCATTTAAAGTAGAATTATTTTGAGCATCTCTCTCAATGACACAGTACGTTATATTTATTTTCTATTCAAGTCTGTATAAGTAAAGGATATACTAAATATTCTCACCTCATTTTTGTAGTTAAGGTAATTGGAATTGTATGACGGTATTCCAGTTCGCTTCACACTTGCCAATAACACCTTGATCTGTAAGATAACGTTTCTGAAAATTAAATAAACTCAAATGTGTAACCAACTCGTGTAAATATTCCGATGGACAGTCTCGCATTTTATTGGGTTCATTTTATTTGGATCTTCATGTTATTGGTTGATGTTTGTAATTAACCAATCTTAACGACACATAAATATGAATTACATCAAGAATAATCTTTTTTTTTTCCTGTACATAATGAATAAAGGGGAAAAATGTGATTGTTTTGATATGACGTCAAGGTCTTGGTCTTGATGGATCCTTGGTCTTGATTCACTGCCTCGGATGTAATGGCTTGGAATGAGAGTGAGATAAAAAAAAGTTAGAGGTGGGACAAAACAAGGTAGCTAGAATGGCTCTGAATGCACTTAGGTATGCAGCAGTAGAAGCACTGAGAGGGGATATGGGATGGAGCACTTTTAGGGAAAGACAGATGAAAGCAGCACTGAGATATAAAGTTAGATTAGAGAGAACAAGACTAGCAAGAAAGGTATACTTGTGGACTCTAGGTAGGAGATAGCAAATGGGGAAAGAAATGTGGAAAAATGATAGACAAGAGTAGTATGTTAGTTAGGAGGGTGCACAGACCTTTTGAGGATAGACAGAATGTTGTTGAATGGAGAATGACAGATAGAAACAGAGAGGGGGCAGAGTGGGATGAGAAAAAATGGAAAAGGGAGATAGATATAGCAGTGAAAGCGGAAAAATAGGGAACTCTAAGGTGGTATAGGGAGAAAGAGGCCCCAAAGCATGAAGTTTGGTATGATGGTAGCCTGGGGAGTGGGGGGTGACCTTCTGTTCAGAGTGAGAGCGCAGTGTGTGGAAGTGAATGATAGACCTATAGAAGGTCAGAGGATAGGAGGAAAGAGTGTGAAATGTATGACATGGGTGTGGATGAGACTGTGTTAGAATGCAAGAGATATGAGAGAGCACGTACAGATATGATGAGAGTGTTTCTGAACGAATTAGGGCATGAAATCAATGTGGTGGGTGGAAGGACTGGGTGTGAGTGGATGGTGCTACTGTTGGAACTGGATGGTGTGGCAAATGGACGAATGATAGAGGCTGTGAAATAATTCCTTGAAAAAGTGTGGAATGTTAGATTTAAGAAGTAACTCTGCTGAGTATTTCTTTTTTCTGCTGCTTTTTTGTGTGTTTTCTTTTCACAGGTGCTGCCGATTCAAAGGCCTGGTTTGGGGCAACTCAGACCTCCTGTGACATCAAGATCAAGATTAAGATCATGAGACAAAAAACCATGTGCTGCTATTATATAAGTGAAAATACTAACATCTAGTACAATTGAGTATATAAAACTTCCTATAGAGTCCCAGTGTTTCTCAACCTTTTTACCCTTGCGGAACCCTTAAAATAAATTACATGTTTCAAGGAACCCCTGCACACAAAAAAATTATATACCATATTATCTCTTTTTTTTTTCATCTTAGTTCACGTATCTCTTAGCCCACTTGACCTCTAGGCGAGTAGGAGTGGAGCCAAATTAACTAGTCCAGCCACATTGAATAGTCAAAATAGAACAGAGCAAAGCCTAGATCTCCTCGCCCACTCCCTCCATCAACGTGCAGCAGTGTGTGTCTGGCAGAATTTTCTTTTGTTATTAATTAAATAATTCAAAACTATTTTATAACACTTATTATATAACTGCACTTAGAAAATATGAGTTCTTATGAACACTAATGTAAAATGGCACCGACCGGAGGAGATTGCACTTACCCCAAGAGGCAGATAAAGGAAGCTGCACGCAGTAGTCATGACTTTAAATCACAACATTGTTCGTCTTAGCTACGTAGTTCAGTGTTTCTTTCATCATACTTCATTACATAAATAATGTTTCATTGCTTTGTGATATATATTGTTACGAAGCCTTAGCACACTACCACCACCTACGACACTTTACTCACTACCACAACTCAGCTGCTGTTCCGTGGACTCGTTGGGCGGGTGGGTGATGTGTATAGCAGAGGCTCCCTCCTCTTTGCTAGGTTCCTGCGTTAAATAGTAGATTGCAAGGTAACATTAACCACTAATCACTTTGGGGCAAGGGGGGGGGGGGGCCGGCCAGGAAAACCACAGCACTGTTCTGTTTACTTCGATATCCCATGTATTACTGACCAAGACGCTACCCCTACTGTCGAGGATGATGCTACAAAACCCGCGTCCCCTGCCCAAAAGTCCGCGGAAATATTCCTGCCAATACTGGCGTGCCCAGTTCAAACCCCTTTCCAAAACCAAGGGCACCCAGAAATGCGGACATTCGTAACAATATATATATATATATATATATATATATATATATATATATATATATATATATATATATATATATATATATATATATATATATATATATAGTTACGAACATGGATATTTCGCGGGGATATTTCGCGGGCTTTTTTAGGCGGGAAGGGAAAAGATGCTTGGCGTTTCCTGCCAGTCTTGGGGAGAGAGCGTGGGGGAGGTCAGCTATACACACACACACACACACATATATATATATATATATATATATATATATATATATATATATATATATATATATATATATGTATATATATATATATATATATATATATATATATATATATATATATATATATATATATATATATATATATATATATATATATATATATATATATATATATATATATATATATATATATATATATATATATATATATATATATATATATAGCTCATTAAGGCATTTTGGTGGTGAGTTGTTGAGGATTGAAGCACCATTTTCTTTTAGAGGGAACATAAAAACAGGCTATTACTTTGAAATTTTTGTTAATTTAAAATATTTTGAGATATAAATTGAATGGTGAAGCTTCTAATGAACAGTATGTTTTGTCTTTTTGAGGGGCCTTACGATGACATTTACAGCTATTTAAAAATCAATAAATATTCATACAACTTGACTTTGTTACTGAAGCGTGGACTCGTCGAGCAAAAATCTAAGTATATATGCAAATAAAGGAAAGGTATTTGTTTACTAGTGATTGATAGAAAGGTAGACACAGACAGACAGAGATGACTACAAACCCTGATAGACAAAGATACAAACAAAGACATAAACAGACACAATAATAGAAACATGGAAATTGGCATAGGCTACAACGAGAGACAAAGACAATGAGATAGACGGAAAGACACAGACACAGAGACACTGATGGATATGAAGAAGAAAAAAGCTGGGGCAGACAAGTAATTAATAATACATAAAGAGATACAATATAAACACCATCATTCACGACAGAGAGGCTGAATGAATGAGGGAAAGGGGAAGAAGGAGTGGGATGATGTATGCTCTCTCTCTCTCTCTCTCTCTCACTCTCTCTCTCTCTCTCTCTACTCTCTCTCTCTCTCTCTCTCTCTCTCTCTCTCTCTCTCTCTCTCTCTCTCTCTCTCTCCTCTCTCTCTCTCTCAACCAATCTGCGTCTGCTTATCGTCCTTCGTATCTATCCATCTTCCTATCTATCTATTTATCCGTCTATCTATCTATGTACTAAGATAAGGAGGAACAGGATGGTTAAACACTCTACGGAAAAAAACAGATGTGTTTTACTACTGAGCAAGAAAGTGAGAGAGAGAGAGAGAGAGAGAGAGAGAGAGAGAGAGAGAGAGGAGAGAGAGAGAGAGAGAGAGAGAGAGAGAGAGAGAGAGAGAGAAGAGAGAGAGAGAGACGAGAGAGAGAGAGAGAGAGGAGAGAGAGAGAGACGAGAGAGGAGAGAGAGAGAGAGAGAGAGAGAGAGCGCCGAGTGCGATGAGAGAGCGAGAGAGCGAGAGCGAGAGAGAGAGAGAGAGAGAGAGAGAGAGAGAGAGAGGAGAGAGATAGAGAGAGAGACGTAGAGAGAGAGAGAGAGAGAGAGAGAGAGAGAGCACACCCGCATAAATATATCAACAAACAAACAACACACACACAAACTGAGTAAAACAAACATCTAGCCACTTGGGATGCCCTGGCTGGTGAAGGAGGGAGGAAAGGGAACCAGACTAAAAAGTGAAAATTCAAGGAAACACTGAGATTATACTAATTACATCTTGGCAGAGGATTGATTGTTTTGGTTGTCATTTACTTTTGTAAACTCCTTCGACATGAACGTAAAATGTGGATGTTAATACCACATGTAAGAAAACCATTAGAATTGGTCCACAAACATTGAATGGTAATCCAACTTAAATCATCATATGAGGGATTCTTGACACTATTATATTACTTATTTTTATAGGAAAAAAATGGACCGGTGTTTAATAATGATTATGAGAATGCATTTTTTCATTTTTAATATCTTGTAGAGTTGGGAGAAACGTAGCTTTCTCTCTTTTTTTCTTTCTTTGCCAATATGCAATGGGCGTGGGTTATGTATTGGTTTATATTGATGCAGAGTGATAGGAGTGCCTCGCCGCGGAATACGTGCGTGCCCACATCGTGACGAAACACCC
>JAXIVD010002424.1:0-60205 GCA_036785275.1 Cancer borealis | reverse complement strand
TCTCTCTCTCTCCTTCTGATCAAATATTTTCCTCTTTTCACGCTCTTCACCGTCCTCCTCCTCCTCCTCCCTCCTCCTCCTCCTCCTCCTCCTTCCTCCTCCTCCTCCTCCCTCCTCCTCCTCCTTCTCCTTCTCTTCCTCCTCTTTTTTTATATATAGTTTGAGATAAAGATAAAAATTATATTAAAGAAAATGAAAGAAAAAGAAATTGTAAGTGAAATATTCTGCTGAAAAACCGTAGATTTTAAGAGAAGGAGGAGGAGGAGGAGGAGGAGGAGGAAAATCACTATCATTAAGAAGATTAGTTATTCGTGGGAGGGAGGTTGGAGACAGGAAATCATACATCATCATCAGCTAGATACGCACACACACACACACACACACACACACACAACACACACACACACACACAACACACACACACACACCACACACACACACACACATTCTTTTCATTAATTAATCTCTATGTATTATTTATTATATTATTTATATATATTTAAAACCTCACATCTTTTTTTATTTTTTTTTTTATTTCCCATTATTTTCCTTTCGTTAACAAAAATATATTATAATGAAAAATAAATTAATGTATATATGTATTTTTTTTCTTTTTTTTCAGCATTTATTCAGGTGGCACAATGAGCTCAAATATCTGGTGGACGGCGTTGCCATACACATGAATGAGGTGAGTTACGGATGAGTAATGAGTAAGGAAGTGAGTGAAGAGTCTCTAATTTAACTATATATCATTATCTTACTTTTTTTTATTCATTGCAGTAAAGATTAATTGTATGTGTATGTGTGTGTGTGTGTGTGTGTGTGTGTGTGTGTGTGTGTGTGTGTGTGTGTGTGTGTGTGTGTTGTGTTGTGTGGTATTCAAGTGATCATTATGTCGTGAGTAAATCATTATATAATTAGTTGAACAACAATACTAGTGATTTTGTAAATAACTATATGATCATCAAGTTAATTAATTTCTAGGTTATAAAATTATATCTATTTATTTATTTATTTATTTATTTTATTAATGAATGTTCAGAGTCCAAGGTTAGACTAATTTATTTTATTTATTTTATTTATTTATTATTATTTATTTATTTATTTATTTTTCGTTAGAAGTCAAAGATTAAGTGTAATTAGAAGGTCATTTAAATCCTTACATTACATGACTTTATTATAGTAGTATAATAATAATAATAATAATAATAATAATAATAATAATTCCTCTCATGTATTAAATCACCTTTTTTTTTTAATATAACATTCTATTCTTTACACTTACATACGTTTTCTGTTTCCCATTTTCAGATAATTAAGTCAGGGGAGACCGAAATAAGGGTAGAGTGGCAGAGTACTAATTACATGCTTTTATTATATATTTACATCAATAATTAAGAACAAACTATTGAATGGAGGTGATTAGTGAATAGGTTAATGAGGTATTATAAGGTTAGAAATTCATACTAATAAGGTATAATTAAGGTTTAGAAGTAATTTTGTTGTGTAATTAATTAGTTTTTTTTTTCACGTATTCTTTCGTGATAATTATAATAGTATTTTTTTTATGTAGATTAATAATAAATAATAATAATAAATAATAATAATAATAATAATAATCTTTTTAACTATAGTATCAATTTGCAAAGTCTATTTATGCTCATTTTTCTTAATACAAACTAAAAAAAAGGTCGTAGTAGTAGTAGTAGGTCGTAGTAGTAGTAGTAGTAGTAGTAGTAGTAGTAGTAGTAGTAGTAGTAAGTAGTAGTAGTTCCTAACCTAACCTAACCCCACCTCCCGTTTTTCTTTTATAGGTATGGAGATATTATAGATGAGAAGGGAAGTCTCCACGAAAAATTATATCGTTTTTGATCCGCACGCATCTAGATTTTAAAGAACAGTAAGTATTGAAGAGAGAGAGAGAGAGAGAGAGAGAGAGAGAGAGAGAGAGAGAGAGGAGAGAGAGAGAGAGGAGAGAGAGAGAGAGAGCAACAGAATATCTTAGCCTATGCAATCACGTTAGCTCCCTTTTCACTCCTATAGATAAACAGAAACCTAAACAACAGAATCTTTTACCGTTTTACACACTCTGCTCCTGTTTACACTCCTATAAATAAACACAAACACCCAAACTAACAAGAATCTTTTACCGTTAACTAACACCCTGGTTCTGTTTGTAGTCCAACAGGCCATGCCGTTAATGAGGAAGGTGGTGGTGCAGAACAGTAGTCCGGATACGAGTGTACAGTTACATTCATTATCCGGCAACACACTGCACTTCCACTGTACCTTCTTCCAAGACAAGGTAAGTCTGTGTGTGTGTGTTGTGATATGTGTGTGTGTTGTGTATATATATGTGTGTTTGTGTATGTGTTGTGGTGTTGTGGTAATGCTGTGGTGTTGTTGCAGGTCGTGATGCCCGGGGGGAACACCTCCTTTGACGTGGTGTTCCTGGGGCGGGAGGAAGGACTCATTGAGAACACCATCTTCATAACACACATCCATTGGCACCTATAAGTATGGGGTGAGTATGTGGTGGTGGTGGTGGTGTGGTGGTGTGGTGATGGTGGTGGTGACTGGTGATGACTGTGGTGATGTGGTATTGACTGTGGTGTGGTGGTGGTGACTGTGGTGGTGTTAACATGGGTGATAAAAATTAACTCTAAGTTGACTCAAAGTTGATAAAAAAATGACCCAAGTTGATTTAAATTGATAAAAATTGACCCTAAGTTGATAGAAATTGACCTAAGTTGATAGAAATTGACCTAAAGTTTATAAAATTTTACCTAAAGTTGGTAAAAATTGACCAAAATTGACTAAAGTTGACCAAATTTGTCAAAATTGACCAAATTGATCCAAAGTTGATAAAATTTGACTATAATTGACCCAAAGTTGATAAAAATTGACTAAAATTGACGCAAAATTAACTAAAATTGACCAAAATTGACTAAATTTTAACAAATTGACTAAAATTACCAAAATTGACTAAAATTTACCAAAATAACCAAATTTTACCAAAATTGACCTAAGATGACCAAATGATCAAAATTAACCTAAATGGACCTAAATTGACCTAAGATGACCTCTAATGACCCCCTACATACCCAGGTGCGCGCAGGGTGGGGGCACCAGTAACCCCTACAGACTGAGGCCGCTGGTAGGGGTACGCATGCCCCTCAACTCCTCCTACTCCCCCCTTATTCAACTCCACAACCCCCACGCACACTTCCCTTACAGGTACGTACATGTGTGTGTGTTTGTGTGTGTGTGTGTGTGTGTGTGTGTGTGTGTGTTGTGTGTGTGTGTGACTGGTTTCAGCGGTGTGTTGCAGATAGATAGGTGTGTGTGTTTTTTTAAGTTGTATATATAGTACGTACATGACTCCACACACACACACACACATACACACACACACACACACACACACACACACACACACACACACACACACACACACACACACACACACACACACACAAAAAAAAAAAAAAAAATCAAATAACACCAAAATAAAACACATACACACACACACACAACACACAAGGTCAAAGGTCAAAGGTCAAGGTCATTCCAGGTCACGGAGATGTACAGTACAGGGGGTGACCTACACTTGGAGTTGCTGTCTGGTTTACAAGAGGGACAGAAAGCCACGTGGAACATCCCTCCCTACCACACCCCAGCCTCTCATGCGGGCAAACTTTGTGGCCAGGAGGGAGAATAACCACACTGCTTTATGTCAGGTGAGGACGTGGGCGTGTGGGCGTGGGTGGGTGGTGTTTTATTTGGGGGTGATTTTTTTTTATTTTTTTTTTTATTTTTTTTTTTTTTATTATTGTAGTTATTGTTTTTTTAATTATGTTTATTGTTATTGTTATTTGGTTGTTGTTATTTATTTATGTGTTTAATTATTATTTTTTACTTGTTATTGTTATTTGGTTATTTATTTCATTTATTTATTTTATTTATTTATTTTATTTATTTATTTATTTATTGTTTATTGTTATTGTTAATTTATGTTATTTTATTTTATTTTATTTTATTTTATTTTTTGTTTGTTTGCCTTGTTTTCTCCTTTCCTTTCCTTCTTGTTTGACTTTATTTATTTATTTTATTTATTTATTTTATTTATTTATTTCTGTTTGTTTTTTCCTCCTTGTTTTCTTTTTCTGTTTGTATTCCTTGTTTGACTGTTATTTTTTACTTTTTTTCTTTTGTTTTTTCTGTTAATTTTCCTTGTTTGCTTTCATATTTTCATTTTTTTTTTTCTTGGTCTTCTGTTTGTTTTCCTGTTTTTTTCTGTTTGTTTGCTTTGACTCTTTTCTTGTTTGCTTCTCTTGTTTCTTGTTTGACTGTATACTTTCTTATTTTCATCTATAATTTTCATCGTTTTTCTTCCTTATACATTATTATTATTATTATTATTATTGTGTTTATACATATCTTCAATTATCCTGTTTATTCATTCATTTATTCATTTATTTATTTATATTTCCTCATTTATTCATTTTCTTATTATTATTATTCATCTTTATCTTCATTCTTTATCTATTTCATCTTTTTCTCTACTTCTCTTTCGTTAAAACCTCATTAATATCTCTCTCTCTCTCTCTCTCTCTCTCTCTCTCTCTCTCTCTCTCTCTCTCTCTCCTCTCTCTCTCTCACTCTCTCTCTCTCTCTTCTCTCTCTCTCTCTCTCTCTCTCTCTCTCTCTCTGTGTATGGCCAATTTATGTCACACAGGTGTTTATGTATGTTAAGATGACTCATGTACGTATTGGTGTGAGTCAGTGTAGTGTGTGTATTTACGGGTTAAGAGGGGGGGAGGGGGCAAAGCGCTACCACATGTTTGGAATACTTGAGGTGTGTGTGTTGTGTGTGTGTGTGTTTGTTTGTTTTAGTTAGTGATTCATAGTGATGGGAAAATCAATGTGTGTATGTGTGTGTGTGTGTGTGTGTTTATGTGTGTGTGTGAAAAGTTTGCAGGAAGTAGTACATGTGTAATATCTGTGCGTGTGTGTGTGTAAAAAATTGGGAGCAAGTATGTGTATGTATATGTGTGTGTGTGTGTGTGTGTTTATGTGTGTGAAAAGTTTGCAGGAAGTAGTACATGTGTGTGTGTGTGTGTGTGTGTAAAAAGTTGGGAGCAAGTGTGTGTATGTATGTATGTAGGTGTGTGTGTGTGTGTGTGTGTGTGGAAAATATGTGTGTGTGTGTGCGTGTATATATAAAGAGAAGAGAGAGAGAGAGAGGAGAGAGAGAGAGAGAGGAGAGAGAGAGAGAGAAGGAGAGAGAGAGAGAGAGAGAGAGAGAGAGAGGATAGAGAAAGAGAGAGAGAGAGAGAGAGAGAGAGAGAGAGAGAGAGAATATAACAAATCACATCCTAATCTACCTAACCTAACCAAAACTAAAATAAATAAATTAAACCCAACCTAACCTCACCTCACCCTCACCTCACCACACCAAACCTCACTTCACCTCACCTCACCCAACCTTCACTGACCTCCCCGTGACTCTCTTGACCTAGGATCGTGACCAGTGAGGACAGACAGCGACTACCTAGTGGTGCCGGTGGAGGTGGAGGGTATCGGTCAACCATGCCTCTACTGTCCACAAGACGGCCTCCACTTTGGCTCCGCACCCCCCATGACCCCCCCACCACCCCTCCCCCTCCACCTCCTCAACTCAGCACACAAAGCATATCCACATTCAAGTAAGTTATTAAGGTGTGACGTGACCTCATTTGACCTAACTTGATTTGATGACCTTATTCTTTGTCTCACTTTTTTTGGGTTCGATAATTTGGACCCTAACTTTTGGTTTTGCTAGCTTATTTTCTTGTGGATAACTTATACTAACTTGACCTAACTTTTATTTTGCTAACTTCATTCCTTTCTTTTCGATTTTATTTTCAAGTTAGTTTTTTTGGAGATCAACTTTTTTTGTGTGTGTAACTTATACTAACTTATTTTATTTTTTATTTTTTATTTTTATTTTATTTATTTTATTTATTTATTATTTTTTTTTTTTTTTTGTCATAAACTTATTCTAACTTCACCTAACATTGATTTCATAACTTCATTCCTTCCCTTTCACATTATTTCCATGTTAGTTTTAAGGTCGCAAACTTATTCTAACCTAACCTAACCTAACTTCCCTTGCCTATCCCTATCATATATTTCCTTTACATAAACACCTTTTTTTTTTTTTTTTACTCTACACCACCACCACCACCACCACCACCACCACCACCACCACCACCACCACCACCACCACCACCACCACCACCACCACACCACATCAATATATACACATATAAGTTAAGTTTATTTGACCTAACTTAACCTATTTTTCTTGCAAGTTACCCGACATGACCCAAACTTAACCTAACCTAACTATGCTATTATTATTATTATTATTATTATTATTATTATTATTATTATTATTATTATTATTATAACGCTGTTTTAGGTGTTAAATTTTATAAGCCAGCATTGACGTCCCATGCAAAGGTCAGGTAAGGTCACCCTTTTTCACCACGCCAAAATCACCTTTAATTCACACCTCTTAATTAATCTTTAACCACCCTCAATTCACTATTAATCATATATATTCAACTCAATCGTCCTTTTTTCACCCTAAACCACCATTATTCACCTTAATTCATCTAATCCCCTTTAACAACCTTACCAAGTTGTTCACTCTCCCCAGAATGTGAATAACTACCCCCAGTCAACGAGGCGATAAAGCCACTGACTTCCGCCCCTATGAAAGACTACCGCCCCGGCACAGTAACGACCAAACTCAAGTAGCACACACGTAACATTCGATCGTAAGTCAAGTGTGGGTGTGGATGTGCGGTGTGTCATGTGGGGAGGGGTGTGTTGTGGGTGTGGGTAGAAGGGATTGAGTCAGGGGCGGTATATTCAGAGTGTGCTAGGTGTGCGCCACACACCCTCAGTCAGAGAGAGGAAATGCAATGATAGTTATAAATAAATTCAGCAGTAAGTGGGGAAACGATATTTTTTCTTATTATTTTTAGCCCTGTTATAATATTTTGTGTTATAGTGTGTTCTGTAGAAGCAGCTGCACACCCAATATCAATTGTATCATTATGTAGCATAGCGCGTATGGTGAAGTGGGAGGGCAGACTGTTGAATATATGAGCTGCATGGTGTGCGGCTCTACAAATGCACACTACTTGCCTTCTGATAGACCAAATTAACCTCTACAACTGTCATAATGAATATTTGTTCTATGTATAATAATTACGCATTAAATTAAACCGATTATTTTTTTGCCAAAAAATAGATTTTGTTCTAATTTTCTCGGAAGCTATTAGAGATATTGAAAATATCATTGCAGCATCTGATAGACCTAATTAAACTCTACAACTGTCATAATGAAATATTTGTTCTATGTATAATAATAATCACAGCAAGTGTGTGGTGTTAGGGGTGTGGGGGTTTGCGTGTGTGGGTGTGGGTGGAAGGTTGGGTGTGTGTGTGTGTGTTTTTTGTATTTTTGTTTTTTTTGGTATATTATTGTCTATCTATTCATCTATCTTTTGTTAATTAATATCATGGGTTTTTTTTCTATCTTTATGGAGAGGAAATCTGTTTGTTTTTTCCTCTCTCTCTTTCCTTCTTATTCTCTTACCTTTCTAACTGTCTCCTCTCTCTCTCTCTCTCACTCTGTTTTTATGTCCTTTTTCTCTACTTACTACTACTCCCTCCTCTCCTCCTCCTTCCTCCCTCTTCCTCCTCCTCCTCCTCCTCCTCCATCACCAACAACCTCTTCTACCTCTTCTTCCTCCCACACACCATCACCACCACCAGCACCACCACCATCACCACCATCACCACCATCACCACCACTAACACCTCCCCTCCCCTTAACAGCTTCCAAGGTCACCAGTGGGAAGAAGGTGTCTGGTAAGATCTTAGTGAAGAGCAAAGTGTCTGCGTACAAGCTAAGTGTTCCCTTCACACCGTGGGACCTGCTGCACGGGGCTCTTCTATTCAACACTTCCATCACTAAATTTTACACAGGCACAGGTAAGGCCAGGCAGGTGCTATTAGAGTTAAATAGAAATATAATTATAGTATCTGATACACCTAATTAAACTCTACAACTGTCATTATGAAATATTTGTTGTATAACTAGTGATTATGCAGTGAAATTAAATCATATCTTTTTTTCCAAAACATGGCTTTCTTCCTCATTTTCTTGAAAGCACACACACACACAAACTAACACACTCCTTTCCCCCCACAGACCCCAGTACCCAGAAGGAGGTGGGAGACACCACACTCGGGACCCCTGGCGGAGAGAGTGCTGGCAGGGGAGGTAGGAGGAGGAGGAGGAGGGGAAGGAGGCGTCGGAGGGGGAGGCACCTCAGCAACCCCAGCACGTGAACCTCGTAACCTCACCCTCACCCAATAACCTTCCCTTGTCCTGTTGTAATCTATAACCTCACGCTGCCAGACGAGGCCAGAGCACATTTTGAGGTTAGTAGAGAGAGAAGAGAGAGAGAGATCATTTGCATATTATATTGATATTAACTGATACTCCTTGACATATATATAATTTCCTAACCTAAGCGACAAATTCCTAGTTATTCATTATAGTTAGAGTTAATAATATTTATTATTATTCTACACTTTTTTTGGACCCTATGAACTAAACTTCGTCTTATCTCCTTGTTGTGTGTCGTGTGTGGTGTGTGTGTGTGTGCAGGTGGGGGTGGGGGGGGGTCTGTGGTTGGTGAGGGGGAGGGGGGAGAGTGCCCACGTTGCTTCCTTACGTCTGCTCAGTGTGGGGACAGAAGCAAGACTCTCCACCTCCCTTACTGTGCACACCAACATCACCACCATCAAGATACCACTCGTAGCTTACAATGGCAGGCTCACCAAGGTATGGGCGCATCGTGTCTGTGTGTTGTGTGTGGGTGGGGTATGTGTGTGTGTATCTGTTTGGGGGGCGTGTCTGTGTGGGTCTGTTTGTGGGTGTGTGTGTGTGTGTGTGTGGTTTGTGTTTGTGATGTGTGGTTAATGATTTAAAACAGTCACCCTTAATGAACAATACATACCTACCTTTCTATATCTTAAAATAGTCTATGTATATGTGTGTGTATATATATATGTGTGTATGTTATTAACTATCTCTCTACCCCATATACTAAAAACACCTTCCCCCCGCCCTGGCACCCCATAGTACATACCACCGCTTGGGGGGGACTCGTGGCTAGACTTCGGCACCCTCAGGCATGGGGGATCACCGAGACCTTTACTTCTATGCGATCAATGAGAATCCTGTTGAGCTGAGGCTGTGCGGTTGGGGGTCTAACCTACCAGGAGTGCCGTGGAGTTGATGGGAGTGGAGGAGGGGAATGTGACCTCTATCAGACACCGGAATAATGTGACCTACTCCTCGAAAAGTGTGAGTGTGTGTGTGTGTGGTGTGTGTGGTTTATGTGTTGTGTGTGTGTGTGTGTGTGTGTTTTTGCCTGCAATAGAATTTTGATATGTTTTTTTTAATTTTTTGTGTCGTGTTTTGTGGATTATTGTTAACTAATTCAATTTCTTTTCTCTCTTTCTTTTTTCTTTTCTTTTTTCATTATTTCTTTCATTCCCTTCCTTCTTTTCTCTCTTCTCTTCTTCCTGATAACCTCATTTCTCATCTTTTTCCATCCTTCCTCGTTTCCTTCTCTCCTCAATCGCTCTTCCTCCTCCTCCTCCTCTTCTTCATTCTTCTTCTTCCTCATCCTCCTACATTTCCAAATTTCCTTCCTCATTTTCCTTCTCCTATCCTCCTACCTCACTCCTCCTCCCTCTACTCCTCCTCCTCTACCTCCTCCTCTACCTCCTCCTCCAACAGCTCTTCCTCAAGCCGAACCATTACGCTGTGTTCAAGATTGGAGTCCTAACACCCGACACCGGAAGGTATCTTCATCTGCTGAGTCGTACGTACAGACACAGTTTGAAGCAGATCAAGATTCCCTTCAGATGTGAGGACAGCGGATGGGATCGCTTAGTGTGGGTTCCGAACACAATAGTTTTCCATAATTCTTTCCGGTGAGTTGGGGAAATAAACGGACTTATTTCCCTTGTTTTTTTATTATTATTATTATTTTTTTTTTTTTTTTTCCTCGCAGTGATTGTTGTCTAGGAAACGTAAATTTATATAAGTTAGAATATATATAGTGTTAGTTATCCCTTAAAATATCTAAAAAAGTAACTATACATCTTTTATCCATATTTATTCTCATTTCATTGACAGGAAACCAAACTCCTCAAAAAAATAAATAAACCAAAAACACATAAATATAACGTAAAACAAAAAAAAATAATACCTCTAATAATCTTTAAAAAAAAAAAAAAAATCAAAAAAATCAAAAAACTAACCTAATATTTTTCTCCCACCCCCCCCTCCCCCCCCCCCCCCAGGGTAAAATCTCCCAACAAAACCTTCACATCCTCTCTACCTTCGGACACATCTATGACCGTCAAGGAGGTGAAGCCGCTGCCGGGGGACCTTCGTTTCACTTATGAATCTAGTCTCTCGGGTCCGGCCATCCTGCAGCCCGGCCACAAAAGTCATATTGGCCGGCTAGTGTTTGAGCCTAAGCTGGAGTGTGGTGCTGGAGTGCTATACTGGCTTCCCTCTCACTGGCAAGGGTGTGTATGTGTGTGTGTGTGTGTGTGTGTGTGTGTACGTGTGTGTGTGTTATTTTTTATTTTTTATTTATTTATTTTTTATTTATTTTTTCAACATTACTTTTTTTTTTATCATCGTTTGCTTCCTGTGTATCTATTTTTTTCTTGTGTGTGTGTGTGTGTGTGTTTGTACATGTATGTGTGTGTGTGTGTGTGTGTGTGTGTGTACATGTTTTCCTTCCTGGCTGCTATCTGTTCTTACTTTCGCTCACTTTTCCTATCTCTTTCTTTTTTGGGAATTTTCAACATTAATCTCTAACTTTTATTTTTTATTTATTTTTTTTTTTATCACTTCCTGTGGCTTTGTTTTTTTTTTTTTTACATGTTTTCCTTCCTTGCTATCTCTCTCTCTCTCTCTCCTCTCTCTCTCTCTCTCTCGTTCATCTCTCTCTCTCTCTCTCTCTCCTCTCTCTCTCTCTCTCTCTCTCTCTCTCTCCTCTCTCTCTCTCTCTCTCCCCTCCTCCCACCCTCCCCCCTCCCTCCTCTCCCTCCATCCCCCTCCCTCCCTCTCTCCCTCCTCTCTCTCTCTCTCTCTTCTCTCTCTCTCTCTCTCTCTCTCTCTCTCTCTCTCTCTCTCTCTCTCTCTCTCATTATTTCTTTTTATCATGTTTTTCTTCCTTACTTCTATCTATCACCCTCTTACCCTCCCTCTCTTCCTCCCTCACCCTCTCTCTCTCTCTCTCCCTCACCCTCTCTCTCCCTCTCCTTAGGTGGTCAGCAATGGGTCAACACACTCTCCCTCACCTCCCACGTAGCTGACACCGACACCTCCCTATACTCTACCTTAAGAAGCCGTTACCTCAACCTGTCCGCCGGTATCTTCAACACGTCTATTGTCCTCCACACCTCTGAGGTCCACGGGTTCCACTTCACTGTACAGGTGAGGTGGTGGTAGTGTGGTAGTTGTGGTTATTCTGTCTCTCTATTTGTCTGTCTTTTTTTTTTATTATAGGTGAGGTTAGGTGGTAGTGGTAGAAATTATCCTTATTTTCTCTCAATCTCTCTTTCTATTTCTTCTTTAAGTCTATGTTCAAATGTCAAAAATTCATCCTTTCCTTCAGTCTTCCTTAACATAATAACCTAACATCATCTTTTTTTTCTTTAAGTCTACGTTGAAATGTCAAAAATTCTTCCTTTCCTTCAGTCTTCCTTAACATAATAACCTAACATCATCTTTCTCCCCCAGGCTGCGTTAAAATGGCCTATGCTGTGCAGCCCGTCCCACCTCACCTTCCCCCTTACCCAAGTCTCCAACACCAGCATACAGGAGGTCTTTGTGGAGAATCCTGCCAGCTTACCTGTAGTGGCTCAGATCCTACTGCTACACCACTACCCGGCACCTCAACACATCCTGTCCATCATTCACCACCAGTTAGTAGTGTTGTGTGTGTGTGTGTGTGTGTGTGTGTGTGTGAGGTGTTGATAGAGAGCTTAAGATATTTTTTGTATAAGTTCAATGAGGCAATAAGTGATTGAGTTTTTACACTTTCTAATCTAATTAATGTATGAAAATAACTACTACTACTACCACTACTACTGCTACTACTTCTACTACTACTACTACTCATACCACTACACCCTCATAACACACTCTCCACCCACCAGGCTTCCCAAAGACCACACATTGCTGGGGGAGGAAGGTGGGGGGCTGGCTGGGGGCGACATCTTCAATCTAATCGACGTGGACAGCATTAGCGGGGCCAGCGGGGGAAGCAGCAGCACCCGGGCGGCCCACATGCCTCCCCCGGCCCCAGAGATAACGAGTGGCCTGGCCCAGCACCGCCGCAGTCTCGAGGAACAGTTCAAGACAAGAGTGGCTAAGGACAGTATCGCTATAACTCTAGAACCTGGTGTTAAGGTATGTTTACTATAACTACAACTACCACTACTACTACTACTACTTATATATTTATTGAGTCATATCTACAACACACTCCTCCTCTTCCACGTTAGGTCAAAGTCCGCCTCTCCTTCACTCCGCCTGATGAGAGGACGCACACGACCATCCTCCTCGTGCGGAACAACCTCACAGTGGTGGATGCAATGCTGGTCCAAGGGCGGGGGGGGAGGGGCTTCCTTAAGTTTGGCAACCGTAAGCCTGGCTCTGCCCTTCCCCTGGCCTTTAATATTGGGGCCAAACATTTGAAGGACTGCGATAGTAAGTGTGGACTATGGTTGTTTACTGTGTGTGTGTGTGTGTGTGTAGGTTGAGACACACACAGGTTAGGTTAATGATTGAGTGAGTGAAACATTAGAGTCATATAGAGTTGTTCACCAAGTCTAATCTGTGTGTGTGTGTTCGCAGGTGGGCGGAGCAGCCGTTACTACCAGCCTAACTTCACAGTGAAGCGGTCGTTTGTGGCGCGTAACACAGGTGAGCTGCCGGTGCAGGTGTGGGGTTTCCGGGTGAATGAGGCCAGCTGTGAGGGTTATGGGTTCAAGGTGTTGGACTGCCGAGGGTTCCAGCTTGCACCCAACACCAGTCACAAGGTTGACATTGCCTTCACCCCAGACTTCACCCTGGCCAAGGTGCAGCAGCGGCTAGTCATTCACACCAGCCTGGCCGAGGCGGCTGGCCAGGCTGGTCCCTCGGGCCAGGTGGAGTACTCCCTGGTGGCCACGGTGCCGGCCCAGCTGCTGGCCGAGTGTGGCGCTGCAGTGCCGCGGCCCACGTGGGAGGCGCCACTCTATTATGCAGTGGTGGTGCTGATGGTGGCCATGCTGGGAGGTGCCGTGGTGCTGGCACTGCTGGAGGCCGACCACATCTTTAAGATCACCGTGGTGGCCATGACCACCTCCGTGCCGGCCAATGGACACGTGCCGCCCTTCGACAGAACCAAAGTGTTTGACCTGCACGCCATCGGGCAGTCCGAGACCCGCGGTGGCACGGCCGGACTCAGGAACGGGTATGCCAATGGCCACGCCGTGCAGGACCGCTCCAGGAAGGCAGCGGCCGTGCAGGACATGGTGGCCAATGGCCGCAAACCCAGTTCCAGCGCCCGGAAGGCTGGCCACGGCCCAGCCACCGCCACAAGTACAAAGGTCCGCTGTCCCCGCCAGGCTGACTCCAAGGCGTCCGGCGGAGACAGTGGACCATCCTCCCCCTCGGACCACCCGGCCGCCCACAATCAAACTAAAAATAATAACAAAAATAGAGGAAATAATTATATCAATAACAACAGTAATAATAATAACAATAATATTAATAATATAAATAATAATAATAATAATAACAATACCAAAGGAAACAACAAAAATCTTGAGCACATATCGTGGACAAGATTTTTCCAGCGTGCGGTGGGCAAGGTTGAGGGCGGGGCCAGCGAGGGGCGGGAGGCGGGGCGGCGATGCCCCGGCCCCTCCTCAGCCCGGGAGGATGCGGCGGCGGCGGTGGGTGGGTGTGTGCAGCAGCAGTCAGTGGGGACGGAGACAGACCTGCAGCTGGTGGAAGTCCTGCAGAAGGTGCGTCGCCGGCCCCGCCCCCCACCCCCCCACCAGGAGGAGGAGACGTCCTCCACCACCACAGAAAGTTCCAACACCGATGAACTGTCCCTCAGCGAAGCAGTGACCGGCCGGCCCATGGAGGCAGCCGGGCCCACCCACCCCAACACCAACACCAACACCAACACCAGCAGCGGCAGCAGCAGCAGCAGCAGCAGCAGTAGCAGCAGCAGCAGTGCCAGTGGAGGAGGAAGCAGCAGCAGCAGCAGCAGTAGTAGCAGCAGCAGCAGCAGTAGCAGCAGCAGCAGCAGTAGTCGAGTGGCCAAGAAGAAGAACACCAAGACTAAGAGTCCCACCACTAAGGTGCCAGGCGGCCGAGGCAGCGCACCACAACACCACCACCACGATGATGGCCACAACCTTGGCACCGGGGCCACCTTCGAGGCCAGTGCCAAGGCCAAGGGTGCCAAGAAGGGCCGGGAGTCAGGGCGTGGTGGTGCGGTGGACACCCTTGCCCCTGAGAGCCTTGAGCTGCCCTACACCATCAAGCCAGTGCGTCTGATGGACTCGTGCCGGGACAAGGACCACCACCCTCGCCTGGCTCGCATCAACGCACCGGCCAGCAGCGGCCGCTCATCACCCACCATCACATGGGAGGACCCCCGCCAGGCACCCCAGGAACAGGACCCCAGCCCTCCTGCCTTCAGCCCCAAGCCCACCCCAACACAGCCCCAGCCCCTGGCACCCCGTGAGTCATCCTACTCTGCCATCCTGGTGGGCATAGACAAGCAGAAGGCCAAAAACACACCCTTTGCCAAGGTGAACCCAGAGGTGAAGCGCGTGGACAAGCCCCTCGGTGTGATTGGACAGAAGACCGCCACCTCACACCCGGCCACAGGTAGTTTGGGGTCACTGCGAGGCATGTCTGGGCCGGCCCTCACTGTGGCCACCGCCGCAACCATGGCTGCCGTACCCCTGCTGCCCACCCCAGACCACCACCCCGCCCCCCCCTTCTCACCCCACTCCCTCAAAGACGACTACACCCGCAGCCTGTACAGTGCAGGACACGTGGACTCCCCCTCACCTCCCAGCATCCACTCCTGGGACCCGAAGACCCTCAACGTACCCCCTACCCTCAGGCCTCCCCCAGGGCTACCCCAGCAGGGCCACGACACAGGCCACCGCCATCCCAGCCTGCAAGGTGAGTACAGTCTGAACACAAGTTGAACACCCACTAAGCACTCACTCTCACCTTCCTTCCCTTCATGAACTCTGCTCACCCCAGCCTCTGCCTCACCTCACCACCTCACCATCTCATCTCACACCCTTCCTCTACAACATTTGTCTGTTAACTCTACTACCACTCCCTCACCTTACACTCCTTACACCTCCCTTACACACCATTCACCACCACCATCCCTCATACATGATACATGCATGACGGCTGTGATAGCCTAGCCTGTGTGTGTGTGTGTGTGTGTGTGTGTGTGTGTGTGTGTGTGTGTGTGTGTGTGTGTGTGTGTGTGTGTGTGTGTGTGTTGCCTCCCAGGTAGTGACGTGTGTGTTCCCACAGGTGATGAGGATTGGTCCCGGTATGGGGACCTTCAGGTGGCCGGAACACTGTGGACTGAGGGAGGTGCAGGAGCAGGTGGCGGCTACCACCACCACGCCCACCACCCCCACCATCCCCCCCACCCCCACCACATCCCTGAAGGCCCCAGCCCCGCCCCGGCCCCTAGTCTGTGGGACTCCCTCTCTAACATCTGGTCACCTCCCTTCTGGGGGGCCGATCAGGGCCAGACACCACAACTCTCCCCCCACCAACACCACCACCAACGACAACAACAACAACACCATCACCACCATCAACAACAACAGCAACAACAACAACAGCAACAACAGCAACAGCAACAGCAACAGCAACAACAACAACATCAACATCAACATCAACATCATCAACAGCAGCAGCAGCAGCAGCAGCAGCAGCAGCAGCAGCAGCAGCAGCAACAACAACATCATCAGCATCAGCATCACCAGCAGAATCAGCAGCAGCAGCAGCAGCAGCAGCATCAGCAGCAGTCACAGTCTCCGTGGAACAGTTCGGTGCAGCAGCAGCAGCAGCAGCAGCAGGCGCCTGGTCCTGCCGGTAATGATGTGAGTGGTGCGGTGTCTAAGGGTTTGGGGTTTGATCCGTTCCACTCCGTTGGGAACATCTGGTCCAGCCCCGCCACACACCCGGCAGACATGTGGCCGCTGCCCTCCGCTAAGAAGGACGTCTGAGCCGCCGCCGCCGCCGCCAACACATCGCTTTTGAATCTTTTATGGTTTCAAAATTGTGACGTTTTCCTGAGCCGACAACAATCAGACTGTCGGCTCCAGAGGGAAGGATTATTTTTTATTTTGCATTTGTTGTTTTCGCAGACGGACGGAGGTTGAAGCGTAGCATAGGACGGCCTTTTACTTAACTTTTTGTTGCGAGGAAGTGCAAGCGTACCGATTTACCTTTGCTGTGATTTAAGGCCGGAGTGGGTGTCTTGAAGGGCCAGGCCGAGGCTCACCCCTGCAGGAGGGAAGGAAGGTTCCCTCGCTAAACACTCATGGACAGTTTGGTTCAACGTTTTCAATTGGAGAAACAGAAGAAGAGGTTTTTTATGTTGTAATTTGCCCAACATTTTGTGCCATATTGAGCTATAGTTTGCTGTTTGAAGAAGCAGCCACGGCCACCTTAGGACATTTTAATCTCGGCAAGTCACCGCTCTTCGTGATTCCACTGCATTGATCATAAACATACGTCGACGCGAGGTTTGCATAACCTCATCCTGCGACAGATTACTCACCGCTTATGAAACTACAAGTACGTACGCCAATTTGCCAAACCCACCAGACTGTACCGGGCGGACTCAGGGTGACTGCAGTGTGCGTGCGTGTGTGTGTGTGTGTGTGTATGTGTGTGTGGCCAGGCTGTGTTACTGTGGCTGGGAAGATAATACTCACCACACTAATACAGTCACACCATAATACCACCACACACCACAATACTACCACACACCACAATACTACTACACACCACAATACTACCACACACCACAATACTACCACACACCACAATACCACCACACACCACAATACCACCACACCATAATACCACCACACACCACAATACTACCACACACCACAATACCACCACACACCACAATACCACCACACACCACAATACCACCACACACCATAAAACTACCACACACCACAGTACTACCACACACCACAATACCACCACACACCACAGTACTACCACCCACCGCAATACCACCACACACCACAATACCACCACACACCACAATACTACCACACCACAATACCACCACACACCACAATACCACCACACACCACAATACTACCACACACCACAATACCACCACACACCACAATACTACCACACCACAATACCACCACACACCACAATACCACCACACACCACAATACCACCACACACCACAATACTACCACACCACAATACTACCACACACCACAACACTACCACCACACACCATACACCACAATACTACCACACACCACAATACCACCACACACCACAATACCACCACACACCACAATACCACCACACACCACAACACTATCACCACACACCACAATACCACAATACCACCACAATACTACCACACACCACAATACCACCACACACCACAGTACTACCACACACCACAGTACTACCACCCACCACAATACTACCACACACCACAGTACTACCACACAACACAATACCACCATACACCACACTTTTACCACACGCCACCACACATCTCTACTCACTACCATACACTGTACCACACACCACACAGCCACGTCAGTACCACTAACCCTACTAGTCATTATACTGTCACCATCACACACCACTATACACATACCATACACACGTCACCATACATACTTATCACTGTACACCATCACACCACACCACCACAGTGTACTCTTATACCACACCACACCACACTCCTACACATTCAAGACCACTATATCCTAACACCATACACAACACCCTATCAATACACTATACAGTATTACGACACACACACACACACACACACACACACACACACACACATATGACAGGCTTAGGGTGGGCTAGGGAGCATTTCAAGGTCACAAATTAAGAATAAGAATAAGAAGTCACGTCGTGGTAATGTTGAAGAGAATAAAGAAGAAACTCAATGCAAGAAAACCACTCTAGTCCTTCTCGGCTCCCTACTCACACTAAGTCAAGTCCTGCTGACACAACCTCACACTCAACCTCACACTCAACCTCTCACTTAACCTCACACCACGCACACTGATCTCAGTATTGACACCAAATGCGATTACAGTATTAAGGAATGTGTAGAAAAATATTTAATGAGAGAAAGAGAAAGGTTAAATGATACAGCTCTGGAGGGGTTACTATTTATTTATTTTTTTCATAAATATATATAAATATACATAGATTTTTGACTGTAAAACCATCGCCTTGACTTGACTACATAGGTGGGAGGAACAGTATTGACCTACTCAGTATTTGGAATGAACATGATACTCACTCACTCACTCACTGACGTCTTGAGTCTGGTTTATTTATTATTATTTTTATCATTGCTCTGCCCGACGTGAAGGCGACTTTTGTGGCCTAAGTAGAAGGGCAACGTAAAGCGTGTTTTTGATGGACAAATAAAGAGCCCTGAGACCTAAGCACTTTACTTTATTTACCCCTGGAAGAACATGGGAGAGAGAGAGAGAGATTGAGGATATTTGGATAGGTTTGTGTGGAAATAGAAGCAGATTGAAAGAGATGAAATGTCTGAATTATTTATATTTTCTCATGTTTTGTAATTTTTTAAATTTTGTTATTTTCTAATTGCCATTTTTCCTTTATATTTCATCATGTTGTCAAGTTATTTTCTTATTATATTTTGTTATTTACCAATTGTCATTTTTTGCATTATTTTATCATGTTTGCAGTCATTTTTACATTACATTTCGTCCTTCACTATATCGTTAGGTGTGGCAATGATCAGTGAGGTTCATTCAACAAGTTCGAACCTCACACAGTCTCCCTTGTTAAACTTAATAACTTATAAGTTCACATAATTCTAAGCCTTGAACTTCACTACATCATTTGACTTGAAACAATAACTTGCATTGTAATAACTTTCAGCCATTACAATTGCATTCAGAAAGGCGAATTTGGTGAAGAAGAATGAAACAAACGAGTCTCATAGTTTCGAACACAAAGTTTCAATTGGAAGTGAACCCCAAGGACTCATTACAGTCCGGCAGTGAAGGCTGAACACTTGAAGGGGACGGTCACGGCAGGTGTGTGTTCTCATTTCATCACATTTATTTGTCATCCCAGCTGCAGCAAGTTACCAGCCGCCTCCTCAACCCATTCCTCTGCAGTGATGGAATGTAAGTATTGATGTAAGAATATGAGAAATAATTTGAATCAGTTGTAATTCACTAACAATTATAGACAGAGAAACCAGACAACTTTGATCTGTTATATATTGTGCATGGATGTATGGTTGGTGATCTCTATATATTGTTGTGGTAAGAGCAGCATCGCCCAGTAAAGTTGAATAATGTTGACTTCCATTATTCTTATTATGCAAACAAGGGGTGAAATGATATTTGATATTATAGTAATCAGAGTCCACATACGTGACCAGCATGCCCGTGGCCAGTGGAGTGATGGTGCTGCCAGACACACCATTTTACAAAGTTACGTGTGAACAATGAACCCTATGTAGTTTTGTTCTGATTTTTTTCACACACATGGATATCAGTATGGATATCAGATTCGTGATCAGCATTTCCGAAAATTTCTTTGTATTAATTTTCATGAGACGTTCTTAAGTTGGCCTGTCTTGCTATTTACTTAGGTTTACCATTGTCTTGGTGACCTGTTTTGTCTCATTAACTTAACTCACTCAAAGGAATAGATTGCTGCATCTGGGGAGGGGACCACAAATGTCCCCAGGTCGGACTGCCCCTCTGCTGACGACCTTGGGTGTCTTGACACTTCCTCTAACACTTTTACTCTCGATTTCTGCAACATTCGTGACCTTAGATTTAATTTCCAATCTGTGGAACACCATCTCTCCTCCACTAAACCTCATCTTCTCTTCCTAACTGAAACACAGTTGTCTGTGACTACTGACAGCAACACCTTCTCTGTTCCCTCCTACTTTCTCTATCCTCATTTTCAATAAAAAAACAGGCTGTTGCGCATATGTGCGTAACGACATTACTTGCTCTCGTGCCCACAATCTTGAATATTCAGAATTTTCTACCATCTGGCTAAGACTTCAATGTCACTCTCTAACTAAATTCATCTGTGCTGTATATCTCTCACCTAATTCCTCTGACTATGTAAATTTTTTTGACTATTTGACTTCCAAAGTGGAGTACATCCTATCTCACTTTCCTTATGCTGAGATCTCCATTTTAGGGGATTTCAATGTTCACCACCAGCTTTGGCTTTCATCTTTCACTGACCAACCTGGTGAACAAACCTTCAACTTTGCTATCCTTCATGACCTAGAGCAGCTAGTGCAGTTCCCTACCCGTATCCCTGACCGCCTTGGAGACACGCCCAACATTCATGATCTTTTCCTACCTTCCAACCCTTCAGCTTACTCTGTTAAACTTTCCTCTCCGTTGGGCTCCTCCGATCACAATCTTATTTCTGTTACCTGTCCTATCAATCCAGTGCAGCCTCAGAACTCGCCTAAGCAGAGGTGCTTCTGGTATTTCAACTCTGCTAAGTGGGAGGACCTGAGGCAGTACTATTCTGATTTTTCTTGGGATGATTATTGCTTCCATGTCAGAGATCCTTCTCTTTGTGCCGAGCGCATAACAGAGGTGATTGTCTCTGGCATGGAGCTATACATTCCTCATACTTTCTCTAATACTAAAGCTAAAAAGTCCTGGTTTAACTCTGCTTGTTCTCGTGCTGTCAACGATAGAGAAGCGGCTCACAAACGGTACCGTAGCCATCCATCTGCTGAAACTCATGCCCTATATATTTCTGCCCGTAATCATGCCAAATCTATTCTCCAACTTACTAAAAACTCTTTCATTAATAGAAAATGTCAAAGTCTTTCCAACTCTAACTCTTCTCGTGATTTCTGGCATCTAGCCAATAATATCTAATAATTTTACTTCTTCATCTTTTCCTCCTTTACTTCAACCAGATGGCCCCACAGCTGTCTCTTCTTTCTCTAAAGCTGAAGTCTTCGCTCAAATCTTTGCTACCAACTCTACTTTGGATGATACTGGGCATACTCCTCCTACTCCTCCACCCTCTGACTACTTCATCCCTAAAATTAACATTCTTTATTATGACGTTTTCCAGGCCCTCTCTGGCCTTGATTCTCGGAAGACTGAAGGTCCGGATGGAGTCCCTCTTGTTGTTCTCAAAAACTGTGCTTCCGAACTTGCTCACTGCCTGCCTGGTCAAACTCTTGCGTCTGTGTCTCTCTACTTCTACCTATCCTTCTTGCTGAAATTTTGCTCACATTCAACCTGTCCCTAAAAAAGGTGACCACTCCAATCCTTCAAACTACCGCCCTATAGCTTTGATTTCCTGCCTTTCTAAAGCCTTTGAGTCTGTTCTTAACAAGAAGATAATGAGGCATCTATGAGCTCACAACCTTTTCTCTGATTGCCAGTATGGTTTCCGTAAAGGCCGATCTACTGATGATCTTGCTTTCCTAACTGAATCTTGGTCATCCTCTTTTAGGGACTTCGGTGAAACCTTTGCTGTCGGCCTTGACATATCGAAAGCCTTCGATAGAGTCTGGCATAAATCTTAAATTTCTAAACTACCCTCCTACGGATTCTATCCTTCTCTCTGTACCTTCATCTCCAGTTTCCTTTCCGACCGGTCTATTGCTGCTGTAGTGGACGGTCACTGTTCTTCTCCTGAAACTATCAACAGTGGTGTTCCTCAGGGTTCTGTCCTATCACCCACTCTCTTTCTATTATTCATCAATGATCTCCTAAATCTGACTCAATGCCCTATCCACTCCTATGCTGATGACACCACCTTGCATTTTTCAACGTCGCACAACCGACGCCCAACCCAACAAGAATTAAATGACTCCAGGCGAGATACTATAGGACGCTTAACTTCTGATCTTTCACAAGTTTCTGATTGGGGCAGAGCAAACCTTGTTTTATTCAATGCCTTAAAAACTCAATTTCTACAACTATCTACTCGACATAATCTTCCAGATAACTATCCCCTCTTCTTCAATGACACTCAACTTCCCCTCTCCTCCACATTAAACACACTCGGTCTATCCTTTACTAAAAATCTAAACTGGCAATTTCATATCTCTACTCTTGCTAAATCAGCTTCCAAGAAGTTAGGTGTCCTATGGTATCTGCGTCCATTTTTCTCTCCCTCTAAGCTGCTTGCTCTGTACAGGAGCCTTATCTGCCCATGTATGGAGTATGGCTCTCATGTCTGGGGGGGCTCAACTCATACAGCTCTTTTAAACAGGGTGGAGTCTAAAGCTTTTCGCCTAATCAACTCTCCTCCTCTGACTGTCTTGACTCCAAGTCACCGCCGCAATGTTGCATCTTTATCTATCTTCTACTGTTATTTTCATGCCGACCCCTCTTCTGAACTTGTTAACTGCATGCCTCCCCCCCTCCCGCGACCTCGCTGCACAAGACTTTCTACTTCTTCTCATCCTTATTCTGTCCATCTACCTAATGCAAGAGTTAACCAGTATTTTCACTTTTTCATCCCTTACACTGGTAAACTCTGGAACTCTCTTCCTTTGTCGCTTTTCCACATGCCTATGACTTAAACTCTTTCAAAAGAGGAGTGTCAAGACACCTCTCATACTAAATTGAACTGACCCCTCATGTCTATATTTCTCCTACTGTCCTCTTTACAGGGTATAGCGACAAGCGGGATTTTTTTTTATACTTCATTTATTTTTCCCTTAGCCGGTACCTTTTTTTAAAGGAATGGTTAGGTCTGTCCTTTTCTTTTCCTCTTGCATGTGCTGGAAAAGGGAATTCTTCTAAAAACTCTTGAGTAATCATATAGTGTTGCAGGTGATGCAATTTTTATTTTGTTGCAACCAAGTGCACACAGACCAGGCAAAGACTATGCAATGCAAACACATCACACCAAGTACAAAGGTGACTCACCAAGTACAAAGGTAACTCACCAACAAGTACACATGTGACTCACCAACAAGTACACATGTGACTCAACAAGTACAAGAGTGGCTGGGTAATCCCACAAACTCAACACTACCGCCTCATCATGTACAGTCTGCCAAGTCATGATGTCACGAGTCCAAGAACACTTTGAAAATAATTGTTCTGCATCATAAAGGTGCACTAAACACCTTGCCACTCCTATCATTAAGGACAAGTAACAGTGCACATTGGCTGCATACTTCACCAATAATTGTTATAATAATCTTACTGGCCATGTTTTCCTAACACTATTGGTATACCTTGTGATCAACATACCCGACCATAATTTTCCTTCTTAATGAGAAGGCTGCACCAATTCAATACATACCTGACCATGAAATTGTGAGGATTACAATTTTTCCGATATAGACAATTTGATACAAGCAATAGATAACTAGCCCAATGTTGTTTTAATTAATCACAAAACCTAGATTTTAGACATGTACTTAAAATCATATAATTGCTTCTTTTCAAGCAGTCAACGTCAACAATAATGGCAACACCACTCAAAATAACACAATCTAGAAAAGTGTACATTTAAAAACGGTGACATCATGGCCTGGGTGACTGACTCTCTGACTGTACACACACACACACGATCCACCAACACACAGGCATCCAAGGCAAAACCATCACACACCAGGTCACACAACATGTATTAGATAATCAATCCATCGTTGATATACCAACCACAATACTTTCCAAAATACATAGACAGACCTATTCACAAACAAACATATTGAAGCATTTACTTTAGTCTATTTAACTTTACTGATAATGAAATGGTGTATTCTATCACTGGAGAATCAAGGCCTTGTGTAGATGCCTTGCTAGTACAGACACGCTATTGTGCTGCATCTACAACAAACACATGGACAGTTGTGATGGAGGAAAGCAAACCATTACAACCTCCACTACCATCTCCACCAACACTCAATGGCCAAAATTAAGCATTGTATTCATAAATGTAAAAGTATATTCTAACATAAGGCAAGTTACTGGGGCTTCACTTGTAAAGACTAGCCGACTGTCTTAAGATGTGTGTGTTGGGCAGGAAGAGCCGGCCGTCAACACACCCAAACCAAACAGTAATGTAGGTGTTCTGTAAACCTTAAACAGCAGAGGTGGGAAGGAATACCAGTCAAGTATCATCTGTCTGTGTTCTATTCAGTGTTATGTGTTTGGTTACAACAATGGTAGTTAGTGTGCAGGAAAACTGATGTACGAGAACAATACTACAGCTACAGACTCCTTTCTGGCCCTTCATCACCACTAGAAATAGGAATACAATGTTTAGGGAAAGAAGATATGCTCCTCATTGTATCAGACACTTTACAATAGAAGGTAATCATTATAAACTCAGTACACCTCCATCAATGCCCTCAACACATGTAACACTTAACATCTACTTGCATATATACCTTCCAGTGCCCGGCATCAACCTAACCAGCCAAGTGTCAGCCGCCCAAAGGCTCACCAAACACACTTCACCTTCATCGCTTCAAGAGGTAAGTGGCATCAATCACTTATATAAGATACAAGAATATCAACAAAACAATACATGAATGAATAACTAAGAATATAATCAATCCTTTGGCCTGGTTAGAACGCTTCATCTCTCCCTCTCTCTCACACACATTTGCTTTCTTTCAAAACAGACACAAACAACCTTTATTGTTCAAAATGACACTGATTGTATGACTCTCTCTCTCTCTCTCTTCCTTGGCCCCAACACCTTTGAGCAGACGGACAGACGGCCTGCTTGCCTGCTTACCTGCTGCTCCGTCCCCGCCCTCTCCCCCGGCCCCTGAAACCACCTCGGCCTTGCATCCTAGGCTGACCTTCCTTGGCCCCTGCTGCTGCTGCTAGTGTTGATCGTGTCTGGGGTGTTGGTTTTGGGCCTGGGGTTGTCTGGGGTGTTGGTTTTGGGCCTGGGGTTGTCTGGGGTGTTGGTTTTGGGGCTGGGGTTGTCTGGGGTGTTGGTTTTGGGGCTGGGGTTGTCTGGGGTGTTGGTTTTGGGGCTGGGGTTGTCTGGGGTGTTGGTTTTGGGGCTGGGGTTGTCTGGGGTACAGGTTTTGTAGCTGGGGTTGTCTGGGGTGTTGGTTTTGGGGTTGTCTGGGGTGTTGGTTTTGGGGCTGGGGTTGTCTGGGGTGTTGGTTTTGGGCCTGGGGTTGTCTGGGGTACAGGTTTTGGGCCTGGGGTTGTCTGGGGTACAGGTTTTGTAGCTGGGGTTATCTGGGGTGTGGGTTTTGGGCCTGGGGTTGTCTGGGGTGTGGGTTTTGGGGTTGTCTGGGGTGTTGGTTTTGGGGCTGGGGTTGTCTGGGGTACAGCTTTTACAGCTGGGGTTGTCTGGGGTGTTGGATTTACAGCTGGGGTTGTCTGGGGTGTTGGTTTTGAAGCAGAAGTTGTCTGAGGTACAGGTTTTGAACCTGAGGTTATCTGGGGTGTTGCCTTTGTGGCTGGGGTTGTCTGAGGTTTAGGTCTCTGGGGTGTTGCCTTAGTGACTCCTGGTGCCTGGGGTTTCAGCTTTGAAGCTGGGGTTGTCTGGGGTGCTGCCTTAGTGGCTCCCGGTGTAGGTTTTGGGGTTGACTGTGTAGGCTTTGTGGCTGGCGTTGTCTGGGGTTTAAGTTTTGAGCCTGGAGCCTGGGGTGGCTTGGTGACTCCTAGTGTCTGGGGTTTTACCTTTGAAACAGGGGTTGCCTGGGGTGGTTTTTTGGCAGCTTGTGTCTGGGGTGTTGGCTTTGTAGCTGGGGCTGTCTGGGGCTTTGAAACTGGGTGTGTCTGGGGGGTTGGCCTTGAAACTGGAACTGTTTGGGGTGTAGGTTTTGAAACCGGGGGTGTCTGGGGTACAGGTTTTGGGGCTGGGGTTATCTGGGGTGTTGGTTTTAGAGCTGGGGTTGTCTGGGGAGTAGGTTTTGGGGCTGGGGTTGTTTGGGGTTTTGAAACTGGGGGAGTTTGGGGGGTTGGCTTTGAAACTGGGGGTGTCTGGGGTGTAGGTTTTGAAACTGGGGGTGTTTGGGGTGTAGGTTTTGAAACTGGGGGTGTTTGGGGTGTAGGTTTTGAAACTGGGGGTGTTTGGGGTGTAGGTTTTGGGGCTGGAGTTGTCTGGGGTGTTGCCTTTATGGCTGGGGTTGTCTGGGGTGTTGGTTTTGTAACTGGGGTTGCCTGGGGTGTTGGTTTTGTAACTGGGGTTGCCTGGGGTGTTGGCTTAGTGGCTCCTGGTGTCTGGGGTGTTGTAGGTTTTGAAACTGGGGGTGTTTGGGGAGTTGGTTTTGAAACTGGGGGTGTCTGGGGGGTTGGCTTTGAAACTGCTGGTGTCTGGGGGGTTGGCTTTGAAACTGGAGGTGTTTGGGGGGTTGGCTTTGAAACTGCTGGTGTCTGGGGGGTTGGCTTTGAAACTGGAGGTGTTTGGGGGGTTGGCTTTGAAACTGCTGGTGTCTGGGGGGTTGGCTTTGAAACTGGAGGTGTTTGGGGGGTTGGCTTTGAAACTGCTGGTGTCTGGGGGGTTGGCTTTGAAACTGGAGGTGTTTGGGGTGTAGGTTTTGTAACTGGGGTTGCCTGGGGTGTTGGCTTAGTGGCTTCTGGTGTCTGGGGTGTTATAGGTTTTGAAACTGGGGGTGTTTGGGGAGTTGCCTGGGGTGTAGGTTTTGTAACTGGGGTTGTCTGGGGTGTAGGTTTTGAAACTGAGGGTGTTTGGGGGGTTGGCTTTGATACTGGGGTTATCTGGGGTGTAGGCTTGGAAACTGGTTGTGTTTCGGGGGTTGGCTTTGATACTGGGGTTATTTGGGGTGTAGGCTTGGAAACTGGGGGTGTTTCGGGGGTTGGCTTTGATACTGGGGTTGCCTGGGGTGTAGGCTTGGAAACTGGGGGTGTTTCGGGGGTTGGCTTTGATACTGGGGTTGCCTGGGGTGTAGGCTTGGAAACTGGGGGTGTTTCGGGGGTTGGCTTTGATACTGGGGTTGCCTGGGGTGTAGGCTTGGAAACTGGGGGTGTTTCGGGGGTTGGCTTTGATACTGGGGTTGCCTGGGGTGTAGGCTTGGAAACTGGGGGTGTTTGTGGGGTTGTCTGGGGTGTCGATTTTAGAGGTACTGGTAACTGGGGTGTAGTAGGTTTTGTGGGTTGAGTCTTTGTGGGTTCCGGTGTGTGGGGTGTAGTGTTAGTGGTTGGGGTTGATGGTGTTGCAGCCTTGGGGGTTACAGGAGTTTTAACACCTGCAGATTGATGTGTTGTCTTGGCTGGTGATGGTGACGGTGATGCTGGTGTTGGTAGTGGTGATAATGATGGTGGTGGTGGTGCCTTGCTCTGCACCTCCTCTGCTACATCATCTTCATCCTCCTCCTCCTCTTGATCTAGTGGTGTTGGCTCTCTGAGGAGGAACACACCAGCCGTCACTCCCCTCCCTCCACCAAAGTACAACACTAACACACACACCACCACACTACCACACCTCCAGCCATGCAATGTTCTCGTGGCTAAGGTTGAATTTTAGCCATCGCTGTATCCAAGTTAGTGCATGCGTTGGTGCCTCTATGTAGTGATAATGAAGGGGTGATAGATACAGTCTTTAACACCACAGTCATCACCAGTCAACACCACAGTCATCACCATGCATCATTACTAAGCCTCACTTACCTAGCCTTCACACCATCTTTCTCTTCTGTCTCCAAGTCTTCTAACACCTCCTGATGCTCTTTTTCTGTGTCCTCTTCCATCTCTTCATCCTCTAGGTGGCACTCCTCCTCCTCCTCCTCCTCGTTCTCTCCCCATTCTTCTTCATCTTGTTCCTGTTCCTGTTCCTCATTCCCGTCCTGGTCCTCATCCTCATCTTCCTTGGGGTCCTTGTCTCCTTCCTCCTTCTCCTTGGCACCTTCAACGTCATCCTGTAGAGAGTGACATGTGAACTTTGTGTTTGCAGGAATACAGATGATGTTATTCACTCACTCCACAGAAAAGTATTTATGATATGAATATGTGTGTGATATGGATGTAATTATGTTAAAGATTATGATGATTTAATTGTTATGAAATGTAAGAGATTTTCATGAATTAAGAGTCGAACAAGTGATGGAGTTGTGTTAATGTTTGATAATTAAATTGTATAAAACTTAACGGTATTCCAAATGGTGTTAGTATAGGAACACAACACTGTAATAACAGGCAACGAACCCAATAACATCAATAAACATGACTCACCCCTTTCTTCACGTCCACTTGTGCTTCTTCTTGTTCCTCTTCCTCCCCTTCATCAGCTTTCCCGTCTTCCTCCCCTTCATCAGCCTTCCCTTCTTCCTCCCCTTCATCAGCTTTCCCTTCTTCCTTCCCTTCCACAGTGTTGTCTTTAGTCTTGTCATCATCTTTGGTCTTGACAGTTTTATCTCTTGTTTGCTTCTTCTTGGCTTCCTGCGGTCAAAAACTCGACTGTTACTCTGCACTAAGGATCACAAACAATAAAACTATTCAATACACACAAATATCACAAGACGAAAGAGAGAAATAAATGAGTGGAGTGTAAGAATAGATAGCAATTAAAAGCAAAAAATGGTAGAGAGTAGATCCACAGTGCACTCACAGCCTGTTCAATCATTTGGTCGCAGAGGTTGTTGTAGTGGAGGACGGAGTGGAAGTGTGTCTTGATCAGCATCTCGTTGGTCAGCTTCAGTTTGTTCTCGGGACAAACTCTGCACTTGTAGAAGGAACGAGTCTGGATCATATGTAGGCCTGGGGAGGAAGGGGAGGAGGATGTAGTACTGGATGTTTTAGTGATGTTTCAGTGGTGTGTTTGTGAGAGAAGTAAAATATTTATCTTTCGTTTTTGTTGAAGTGGCTTTGTTCAGTGGTAATTAAATATTGTGTTTTATTCAAATATATACTTGAAGTGTTATTTCCTTAATGTAACATCTACCATTCCCCCCCGCAATTGTGAGTGTGGCAGGGGAGAGTCAAGAAGTGAAGGAAGGTATACTCACCCACAGGAGTGTCTGGGTCATAGGGCGGCAGAGTACTGGAGGTGTCTGGTGTACCCAACTCCCACTGGCGGTGACGGTGGGCATCCTGTATCACCTCCACCGCCTCCGCCTCCACCTTCTCATTCTCCTTCTCCTCCTCGGGGTTGGGTGGCGCCTCGAAAGCCTTGTGGCGGTACACGTAGCGGTAGTGTTGGAGGGAGAGGCGGTGCTCCTCCAGCTCAGCCCGGGTGGGGAAGTGACGGCCGCAGCAACGCACCTTCATGAAGTGAGAGACCAGCAGGTGTTCGAGGCTGTTGTTGTGGTCCTTGAGGTTGGCAAAGACTTGACACCTCCAGCACTTGAGGTAAGGTTGGAACGGGTGCTCACCACAACGCAGGGAGGCAAGCTGGGGAAGGGAGGGGAGGGGGTTAGAGGAAGGGGAGAGTATAAGGATGTTGAGCTTGACCTTGACGTGTGGATCAGACTTGAACACATCAGTCAAGAGTGTGTTGTTTGTTGGACATGAAGTGGTGTGTGGTAAGCCTTTGTTTGTTTGTTTGTTCCTTACACCCACTTTACAAACAGTGGTCTTTCTGCTCATCATGACAATTAAATGAATGAATAAAATACATCATCTTTTTATAAACCTTTTGAGGAAGTGTAATAACATCCACACAATAATAACAACAAATACTCTAGTGCCGGCCAACACACACACACGTGCATTACCTTGGCCTCATTGAGCAGCATCTCCATGACAGACGCCCCCACGGCATGGTAGGCCCGGGCTGACTCATAGTGCTCCGGGGTCTCCAGGTGACGCAGGTAGGCCTGGAAAGGTGAGGCAAAGGTGACCAGGTGTGACGGGCAAGGAGGGGGAGGTGGAGGGGCAGGAAGGTTAGGTGAGATAGTATTACAAGGGAGGATGAGGTGAGGAAAGGTGAGGTATACTGTTGGTGGGAGGGAAGGTATAGAGGGTGAGGGAAAGTTATGCGAGATGATAATGAAGGGAAGGGAAGGGAAGGGAAGGGAAGGGAGGGGTGAATGTTACATAGAGTGATGGTGCATACAATCTGTGTTGTTGACTCACCCCGACTTTGTTGAACTTCTTGATGCCGCACATGTGGCAGAGGAGCAGCTCGTTGGGGATGAACAGGTTCTGTGTCGGGAGGAAGGAAGGGAAGGAGTCATTGTGGTGACTGTGATGACATGTGGTGATGGGAACACACTCAGTGATCACCATCTTCACTGCAGTGTTATGTTCAGGCAAGGCACACTCTTATTGGCAAGGAGGAAGCCCAGACATGTGCATCACATGTGCACGTGACACACACACACACACACACACACACACACACACACACACACAGGGCAGAGCAGGTACTCACCGGTGAAAGTCCTGGAGGGATGCGAGGGTCCAGGGGCAAGTCAGTCTTGTATGGTTGTTCCTTGTGTTCCTTGTCACCTGATGCACTGTGGGTGGGGCAGGGGCAGGGGTGAGGCTGTGGCAGGGTAATGGCAGGCAGGGGTATGCTTGATGACTTCTACTCAGTGTACACAGGTAAGCAAGGGAGAGCCTCATCACTGCTTAAACCTACGCCTACCTAGGTTGATCTATGTATACCTATGTATGTCCGCATTGAGCCGGCCCGGACGCCGGCCATCAAGTGTGGCCCGGCCCCCTACTCTACACAAAACTGAAGGGTGGGGCTGGCCTACCCTTGGGGCAATGGTGGATCTGTGTGGCTATGGGGGTGTGTGTGTGTGTGTGTTCAAGGTGCCGGTGCTGTGTTGGGTGGGACACCCCCGCTAGCGGTGGGTGTGGGTCCCGGCCGCCGGCCTGGCCGTGGTGGTGACCCTCTGCCCTCAGGACAACAGTGGTCCCGGCCCTCCATCAAGAGGGGGCAGTGCCAGGGACTCCCGTGTCCACCCAGCCCCTCGGCCAGCCGGCACCACTCCCGTGTGTCACCTGCGTGCCAGACGGGAGTGGACGGCGGCCTGCCCAAGAAGCTTACCTCTGTGTGGGGTCGGCTGAGGGGCCACCGTCACCCTTAACGCCCTTGTGGCCCCCCGGTGTCCCGGCCGCTGCCTCCGTCTCACTCCAGGTCTTCTTCTGATCCTTGGCTGGGGGCCTATACTCCCTGGCGTCGGGTCGGGGCTTGCCCCGCCGGGTCCTGGGAGTGACTTTCTTATAGTATTGGTTACTGGACATGATGGAGTGTCCTGCCGCAGCAGAGGGGCGGTTGGGCCAGGCCTGCTGGGGCAGCTGGCCTTCCCAGGGCTGATGGTCAGGCTGAGGGAACTTGCGTGTAGGCGGTGGCATAAGGGATGAGCCACCCTCCCCCCGGTGAGAACCATGACCCCCATCCTGTGGGAGACACTCACCGCTCAGTGGCTAGGTCCGTGCCGGCCGGCCATGGCCAGGGGCTCTAGGGCCGGCCTGGGAGAGTGGGGCAACGGGGCCCCAAAGGGTGGCCGCCGATAGCCTCGCAACACTCCCGTAGGACTAAGTGGCCTGGCCGGGGGTCACCCCCCAACCAAACCTTCCCCTCCACAGACTCTCCTGAGGAATCAAGTGTTACAACAAGGCATGGCAAACTGAGTGGCTTCAGTTTATGTGAGATAATGATGATGCCAAGTGCAGCACAGTGGTGCCCCAGCCCTTGTACAAGGTGCCTTGGCACTCTACCCTCTCCCCCCCCTCCCTGATACACACCCACTCCCTGCAGGTGACACAACACCCTCTCTAACCAACATGAGCCACCCTCGCCGACGCCCGGCTGTGGCAAACATGCTGCACACGCAGGTCAGGTCACAGGTCAGAGGTCACACACCGACTCAAACAGTGAATGGAAGGCATGAGTGTGAGGCTGAGGCAACACTGAGCTGCATGGATTGCCTGCACGGCAGCACCACCAGCATCATCATCATCATCATCATCATCATCATCATGAGTAGTAATGGTGGCAGTAGTGGTGATGGTGTTGTGTGCAGAAGTAAGCTGCCTTCCCTCTACACTGTGGTGGGGTGGCACAGCACAGCACTAGGCAAACAGTGGACACACAGACGTGACAGAACAAGACTTCCTTCCTTCCCAACGTGGTAAGTGGTTGTGGCCTCAACTGCATTGCCTCAGTCCAGGTGTGAGTGAGTGACCTCACGGCTTCACTGCCTGGCCAGGCCTGGCTGGACACAATACTTCCCGGACCACCAAGGGCCACTAACTCCCAACACACAGGTGATGGAGTGACACATGACACATGCTCCTCACCACCAACAGTAAACTCAAGGAGTCATTGATGTGAGTGAAACGCAAAGGTTTGGGGCAACTTGTCCCGAGGAGGTGAACGCACGCTTCCACACTTCCCTTCTGAGGGTGTGGGGTGACAGACGATGGAGGCTTGGTGAGGTGCACAGGGCAACTTACCTGAGTGTGAGTGTGTGCATGTGTGTGCGTTCCGAAGCAGAGCTCTGAGGCGGGTGGCACCGACCAACCCAAGTCAGTGCACCAAACAGATAGTGATGCACAGAACACCAACGCACAGACGCACACACGCCGTCGCACAACTAAACAAACAACTCTGAACCCACTGGATAAAAAGGTTATTAATAATCCAACACAACTAGGTAACCACAGACCACATAGTCCTGCTAGGGTTACTGAGGGAGTGCCGGCCCTCACCACCAAGAAGCTGCCGCCACTCAGGGTCCAACTCACAACCTTAGAGGCCACGAGCCAACCACTGCACCACAGAGCCCACCGGCTCTCTAACACACTCCATACAGACAGCTGACCTTTCACCAGACATGACACACATCACACCACATCACTCTTCACTCTTGAGGTGACACTCTTCACCTCCTACACTGGAACACCATCACAGAATCAGCCATGACTCTTAAACAATTATACATTTCAAGTCATCAAAAGTGAGACCAGACAATGCTATGAAGTATGTAAGTGTATGAATCAAGTCACCAGGACATGGAAGTGTAGTGAGTGTGAGTGTGAGTGTGTTAAGTGTGTAAGTGTGAGTGAGTGTGTGAATGAGTGTGTTGCTGCCTTACCCAGTCCATGCGCCTCATCTTGGCGGGCGGTTCCTCCTCCCAAACCTGGCGGCGCTCCTGTTGGGGCTGTACAGGGAAGGTTAGTGTCACGCCTGAACTAACTAACCTAACTAACTAACTAACACCATTCTATAACACCACATCTTATATATTCACATTCATAGTTAAGCTTCAGTAATGTAGATCAAGAACACAATCTATAAACTGCATCAACCCATTCCTACACCTGTCTTACATCCCAATGAAAGTGTTTAGTTAGCCAATAGCAGGCATTCAGTGTTGATGTAGACTTGACTCTCCCCTCCATCCCCCTAGTGGAGGGTCACAAGACAAAGCGTCCATACACACCCATACACACATAAATACATATGGCTGCTTTTTTCTTATTAAATCGATCATTATTATTATTATTGTTATTATTATACAATCCTCTCACTCAGGAGATAAGAAGTGCATCCCACCCAAGGAAAGTCACTCAAATCAATAAATAAATGAATAATAAACAGGAATACAATAAGAATTAGATGTAACTGATGTAAGAAAGTGAATATAACCAAAGAAAAGTAGTATTGGAGAGAGAGAGAGAGAGAGAGAGAGAGAGAGAGAGAGAGAGAGAGAGAGAGAGAGAGAGAGAGAGAGAGAGAGAGAATAACCAGAACACACTCAACACACTCACTGAAGTCAGAACAGCATTCAGAATATTAAGAGCCAGTTTGGACTCTTGGTTGTCCATCTGAGTGAGTTGGTTCACAGCCCCAATGATGCCTGTAGCCCCTCCCTGCATCCCCCCACCCCCACCCCCGCCCCCCATGCTATCCATCACTGCCACGGGCCTCTTCCTCTCCGGTGACCTCCCCAGCAGCCCCGCGCCCGGCACTCGTGGGGTGAGGGGGAAGGAGTGGTGTCCCCCCCCGCTCCCCCCTCCTGTCATCTGGGATCCTGCTCCGTCCTCCCAGTTCAGTAATCCCGGACCACTGCAAGGGAAGGCAATTATTAAGTATCAGTGTGTAATTACTTCATGATAACTAATTAATGCATGTGTGTGTGTGTTTTGGTCATTGTAATACTTGAATGCTAGTGACATAAGCTGAGTGTCATCTTCCTCCATCACCTACCTGTTGTATCCAATGTTCCTGGTGTGGCCCAGACTGCTGCTGCTGCCGCCCACACTGCCGTGCCCTGAAGTGTCCCTGTAGTCCTGGCCCTCACGCACACTGTCCCTGTAGCTGGAGCCGAGGGAGGAGGTGCTGTAGTTTCCCCCGTTGCTGTAACCTGGCCCAGAGCTGAACCCCGATGACCCCCCATAGCTCCTGTCCGCTCCAAATGCATGGTCTTGGGTGCGTGAGGTGGTGAGGCTTGGACGTGAGGCAGGAATGTCATAGCTTGCCCGTGTGATGGATGAGGAGCTGTAGCTGGAGCGAGACAGGTCTCCCACCTCATAGCTGGAGCGAGACACACCGCTGTCCTGGTACCCAGCACGCACCGAGAGGCCAGAGTCGTAGGTGGAGCGAGGGGCGGCGCTGTCGTACATAGAGCGAGATGACCCGCCCTCGTAGCCTGAATGAGAGGCTCCCACGTCGTAGCCAGACCGTGAGGCACCGGTGTCATAAGCTGAGCGAGACGCAGCACCCTCATAGCTGGAACGCAGGGAAGAACTGTCGTTGTAGCCGGAGCGTGAGGCAGCACCGACCTCATAGCTTGAACGCGCCGGTTCACTCTTGTTGTAGCTTGAGCTGGTGCCGTAGATGGAGCGAGAACTGGCGCTGTTGTAATTAGAGCGAGAGAAAGCACTGCTGTCGTAGCTGGAACGTGATGCAGCGGACACATCATAATCTGAACGCAGAGAGGATGAGGTGTAGCCCTGCGTGCCTGAAGGGAGGCCAGGGCTGCCCGCGGACCTCAGGCTGTGTGATGTCGCGGAGTAGGAGAGTGTAGGGGGGTAAGGCATCAATCCATCCCCTCCACTACCCCCCAGGGAACTACCAGCACCCCTATTTAGACTGTAATCCCCTCCACCACCACTGCTGTACAGAGATGCACCTCCACCTCCACCACCACCACTACCATACAGGGCTCCACTTCCACTTCCACTTCCACCTCCACCTCCACTCCCGTACAAGGACGCGCCTCCACTCCCACTGTCATCCCGGTACCTGAACAAAACAACAACACAAGTCACACATCAAACAAGTACAAACACCACATACATCACCTCAACACAACACACCTTCTTCACCTGTGTAACCTGCAAGTGTACACAGCCTCCACACTCACCTGGAGGAGGAGAGGGCGCCACTGGAGTAGGAGGTGCCATAATCCAAGGGTTCTCTGTCCCTCCCTAGCCTGGCACTGGCGGTCCTGAGGCAAGGCAAGGCAAGGTGTGACGGAGGGTAAGGAGGAGGGTGTGAGGTGTGAGGTGGAGAGTAAGGGGGAGAAATAATAGTGTGTTTGGGGTTGTAATGATGAGGAACAGTCACTAGGAAGGAAGGAAGGAAGGAAGGAAGGAAGGAGTATTGAAGAAGGGAAGGATTATAGAAGAAAGAAGTATAGAAGGAAGGAATATAAGAGTGAGGTAAGTAATAGGAACAGGGATGGAGGTGATGGATGTATAAGTAAGGAATTATAAGTATGTAAAGTAGGCAAGTTAAAAAGGTAAGGTAGTATTTATTAAGGCATACAATCTCTCTCTCTCTCTCTCTCTCTCTCTCTCTCTCTCTCTCTCTCTCTCTCTCTCTCTCTCTCTCTCTCTCTCTCACCTGTATCCTCCTGATGAGCTCAAGTTGTAGCCATCAGAGTAGTGACTTGGCATGATGTTGGTGTTGATGTTGTTGGTGTTGATGCTGTGGTGGTGGGAACAAGTATTATTCACAATGGTGCACAATACAACACACACTACACACACACTGCCTTTACCTTCACCTTCGTCATGTACTTACAGTCAGTCTATTATATTACATTACTTCTCAAGACGACCAAGTGCTGAAAAGTTGAACAATGTAATAGTACTAATGTTTAAGTATAAGTTTCCTTACCACTTAACATGATACAACTGTCCTAACCTAACCTAACACAACACCACCACTATGCTACCTAACACGCACAACACCACCACCACCTAACACAACACAACACAACTGTTCTCCTTCTAGCCTCACCTTCCTAACACACACACCACCACCACCACGTTACCACAGTCCTTCTAACCTCACCTCCCTAACACAAGCACTGTGCTAGCTAACAGAGGTGGCGGCAGTCTAACTCAACTTTTTTTCTTAAACACAATACTCAAAACTTAATATGAACTCAAAGTAACATTTAAATAGTTCAATCTCTCCCCAAAACACTATCAGCATTACAGTGAAATTATATATATTTACAGATGTTATCATACTTAGCTCACCTAAATTCCTGTACCAAGTAGGCAAGGTCATTTTTTTTTCTTTATTTTCAATTTTTTTACTATGGATATACAGTATTGCAATTTTCTAAAGTACAATTATACATTAAATAAACAATCATGTAAATAACCATCACGCATTCCTCTTGTCCTACAACTCGCCTCTGTAAGCTTAAAAAAAAAAAAAAATGTATAACTATTTTTTGTTTTCATGTTGCCCTTCCCTAACCTGAGTGTCGTATCAGGAGGTGTGTTAGACCTGGGCACAACACTAGTAGGGACCTAGCCTCATGACATGCCTACGTGTACCACTTACTATTATAAACGGTTAATATGGAGGTAAAATTATTCTATTAACCTTTGACCTTGTTTTTGGTTTTTTTAACAAGTTTCCGGAAGTTGGTATATATTGCATGATATTTTGCAATCTTTTTTATCTGACATATATTAACCTCGGGAGAACACGCTAATGCTATCTAAATATTACCCTTCTAAACTGTGTGAGCCTTGTGTGTACAGTGGTGATTGTACACACACTAGTCAACACAACACGACAACAATATAAAACAGGGTAAATGTGTACGTACATCTTCACACAATAATGCACCTGGATATAAATAACACACTTATCCAATATATATTTTGATCCATTTCGAATGATTTTGACATTGATATCCTACAAATGTATATACTGTAAGATATCGTCATTACCCCAACAAACCTAGAGACCTGTGGGAATGCGGGTACAAGGGCGGGGCGGGGCAGGGCAGGGCAAGATTAATTAAATACAGTGATTTACACTAAAAACAAAATGCCAGAATCATTAACATAACATAACAATGACCTACTGACGAACGCGCAATGCATTGACGAAAATATAAAATAATGCCACTAAAATAACTATAAATAAAAAATAAATGAATAACCCTAAACTAACATTACACGTTGGATGACAACTAGCGGGTGGATGCAACCTAACACACATTCATTCCACATCATCCACCCTATCTCCCCTTCCACCACCTTGACCCTACTCACTCATCCACCTACATGACCTCCTGGCACCCTGGATGACCTGACCCTTGATCTGACGCGGAGGGAACCATCATCACCAAGAAAATAACGAAAATAACAAATAATTCTCCGTCTGAGCACCGGCCATACCCAGCTTAACCACCGTTATCTACGTTATTTACGGTGTTTAAAAGGATTATTTACGTTTATTTCTATATATACATAATGGTTAATGATGGAAGGTGTTAGTAAAGTAGCTGAGGATATGTTTACTTACGGTGTTAAGTTGTATTTGGTGTTAATATTGAGATGGTTGATATTTGCGTCGCCTCCCCGCCTTCAGCATGGCAACGTTCCAGTAATGTTCACAGCAAGTCACAAGAAGATGAAACCACTGACCAACTACATTCATTCCTCTCTATTATTATATATAAAAGATGATTAAGTATATAGGTTATGTTTTAAGTAGTTTTGTATTTATTCGTTAAGGTTGTTTTAAGGCTGCAGTCACAAGAAGATGAAGAAGAGTTTAACCACTGACTCTATACATGCATTCCTCTCTAGTCTTATATATAAAAAATGGTTAAGTGTCTAAGTTATGTTATAAGTTATTTTGTATCTATGCATTAAGGTTGTTTCAAAAGGTTTTCGGTTTTGTGTATGGTAATGAAATTTATGAATCAACATTGCTTATATATATAGTCAAGTACTCTTAAAAATTATAAATGATAATGCGGTAGGTTCTATTTTAAGCTACTTTGCATTTACTAACTGAGAAAAATTTGAATGATTTCCATTTCTTTTATACTTAGGAAAATATGGATTAGAATTAAACTTTCATTTGATCTTATGTACTATCGAATGAAATAAATATCAATATTACGACCTATTATAGGCCTCTTCTATTTACGGTGATCCATTTCAGATTACTTCAATACTAGTTCAGGAAATGTCAAATGGTTTCCAACAACTTGTTAATGTTTTTGTTTAGCTATTAATAAACAATCAATGATAATTCACAACAGCATCGATCACCTTTCACCCATTAATTATATTCTTACCTTTTCCTTCAACTTAAGCCTGTTTCCATGCCTACAAAGGTACTTATAATACAGCAAGGCGCACTCTTCAAACTACCTTTACTTGCCTGGTTCTCGCAAATAATAATATGACTGTATATATACCTGACTTAACACTATCTTATCATGTATGTAGTGATCAGTAATGAGTCTTAAAATTTAAACTTCCTGTCTTGCCTTCACTCAACACAAATTATTCACACTATTACTGATCACATCACATTACATGACAACACACCACATCACACCACACTAAACTAAACCACAGCTCTACCACCAGCTGCTCCTCATCCACAGTAAATTAAGTTACCTTCCCAATCACCACCACCACCACCATCACCGTTGCTCAATCCACAAGTCAACTTTTGGCTCGCTTCTCTTATATCACTTTTTTTTTTTCTTTTTATCCCACCTCTCCTCTCCCCTCGTAGCATCCATTCCACTTTATCTCTTGCTTTCCTTCCCTTTTCACTTTCCTTACCCCTTCCTCTCTCCATTGTCCCTTACTTAAGTGAGGAGTAAATATTCTAGGGTTTAATTAAGTTTACGTGGAGTTCAAGATCATTGCATCATTGTTCAATTCATCATTGCACCGCTAGCAGCCGACAGGACCTCTAACCTGGTGATAATATTTCTTCGTTTCAAACCTTCTCTGTTCCTCTACATGTCATTTTGAGGGATGGAGGAGCAGTAATACATTATTTTTCACCATGTATAGTGGAGAACTTACAACAGCGAAAACTTACAACACGTAGCCGCCTTACCATCATCAAGCATACCATAACAATCACCAAGGAACAAGTGAAGGTTAATGGACGGGACGCCTTACCAGATACAAACTAAACACACACACCTTTTTGGAGATATCTTTTTATTGTGTATATATAATTTCTGTACACTGTGGAAGTTGGCACAAGGCCGGCCAATGGATTCTGGACAAACAGCCTCAATGAAACCAGTTATCAAGAAATGGCTGTATGACCATTTTCTCCTCTGGGACACTGACCAGTAGTAAAGATGATAGCCAGACCAAGAATGATAATGATAATGACAATAATAATGACAATAATAATAATAATGATAGTACAGGTTCTTAGAAAAGGAGAGAGAGAGAGAGAGAGAGAGAGAGAGAGAGAGAGAGAGAGAGAGAGAGAGAGAGAGAGAGAGAGAGAGAGAGAGAGAGAGAGAGAGAGAGAGAGATAAACAGACAGCTTTGGACTTTCACGCCTAAATGAGACTAGAAAATGTACAAAACACACAAAAAATCAGGCAATAGTGCAAAGCTTGTCCGAGAGAGAGAGAGAGAGAGAGAGAGAGAGAGAGAGAGAGAGAGAGAGAGAGAGAGAGAGAGAGAGAGAGAGAGAGAGAGAGAGAGAGAGAGAGAGAGAGAGAGAGAATATATACCAGGAAGAAAGAAATATAAATACATAATAATAAAAAGTAATTCCATGATCCTGACTTCACTAGTAATTCATTCTTCCCTAAAAAAAAAAAAAATAAAGGAAATAGAGAAGTGATAAATAATAACTTGTATAAAAAAATGTTGATAAAATAAAAGGCACATAAAACAAGGGGAAAAAATAAGGTATGGTATTTACAGAGTATGTAGTTTAGTTAGGCTGCCATTTTTGAGTAATAAAATGTGAGTAGGAGGAGGAGGAGGAGGATCTGTAACTCTGCGTAGGATAAATCGATGCACGAATCCATTATAGAATTAGTTAATAGCGACAATTTTTAAACTTTTTTTTTTTTACGTAACTGTGCATTTAATCCTCATCCCAAGAACAGTTTCAATAATTATCCTTCCTTTGTGAATAAATAGTCAATTGTATGTCTGTCTGTCTGTCTGTCTGTACGCAGCTGTCAATTGTCAACCCAAAATAAACATTGCTTGCTGCTCTCTTGACTGTAATGTCCGCACGCACACACACACACACACACACACACACATGCAAACACACGCACACAAACAGACACCTGGTCGGAATTATAATACGTAATGCCAATGTTGAAGTGTCTACACCCACACATATATATATAAAAAAAATCAAAATAAAAAACAAAAAAAATTATAAATAAATAAAAAAAACACCTCCCTTTGTAACAATATTCATCTTTGGACTTTCATCGTCAAAAAACACGGACAACAATTTCAACTTTCGTTCCTCATTGGACGTGTAAGGAAGGGGGGCGGGGGGAGGCGGCGAGGAAAGACAGAAGCATCATCATCATCAACCTTCCCGACTCAATTCTCTCTCTCTTTGAACAACAACAACAAACATCCCTTCCCTTCCCCTTAATTCAACTGTTAGAAGACGGCACATGGTCCCTCCCCCACCAACACATCACCACCTAACAGATACAGGTACGAATTTAGCAGCAAAATAGACTGAAAAGGTAATGTGGAAAATGATATCTATGGGCAGGTACATGAAACCTTGCTATGGGGTCCCTTATGTAAACGAAGAGTGTGTCAAGGAATGAGTGAGTGAGTGAATGAGTGAATGAGTGAGTGAGTGAGTGTGTGTGTGTGTGTGTGTGTGTGTGAGAGAAAGAGTAATAAATGTCAATGTAATTAATACGTAGTTACAAGGCAAACTATAAGAATGATGATGATGGAGAGATACAAGGGTAAGGTAAGCCGGAACACACTGTTATATATATAGACTATATATATATGTACGTATGTATATATGTATGTATGTATGTATGTATGTAGTATATGCACATCATCCAACACATTAGATAATAGAAAATAATCATTACAGTAAAAATGGTAAAAAACTCCTGATCTCCCTCCATGCAGTCCGTCGTGTTAAGACTGGAGGCCACACCGCTGCCGCACTTTTACAAAACATACAAAAAAACGGATTCCATGTACAATATACACTTTGACATATTTGGGTTTTTTTTATCCATCTCGTATTCTTTCCACGTTTCGTTTTACACTATTTGTTTATTTTTTTGAGTACTTTTAGCGCCTTGTTTAGTTGTCATTGTGTTGTTCTTTAGAGGTGGTGGTGATGGTGGTGTAGTAGTGTGTAGGTGTTGTTGGTGCCGGCAACACTGTGTTCTGGTGTGTCTGTGATGCCCGGCGCTGAGGCTCACTCACCACCACTTCACTTCACTTCACTTCACTTCACCCACACGTCACGTCACGTCACACCACACAAGGCCAGGCCCGGGCAGCCCGGCTGGTGGTGCTGCCGCCGCCGCCGCCGCTGCGTTCCCCCGCCACCGTAGCACCATTGGAAGGATCCACCGCCACAACAACCAACCAACTCCATCCTTAATGCTACCATTCATTTTTTTTTTACATCAATAAGAACATTAAGAAATATAAATTCATATTCAAATGGAAATATGCAAATGACTTTTCAAGCCACAGAGGCAGCCCGCCCCCAGTGGGACTGTTGGTGGGGCGAGGCGGGGCGGGGCAGGGCAGGGTGTGGTGGGGCGGGGCAGGTCCTGAGGTGACTGTAGGCGCCGTGCCCCGGGGAGGGAAGGGTGTACAGGGTGGCTAGGGACTGGGGTGTCATTGCCTGGTGCTGAGGTGGGTGGAGTCGGAGCGTTTTGGCGGGGGTGGGGGCGGCCTCTTCCTGCCGGGCATGGTCTGCACCGTGCGGGTGGGGTCCTCGGTGGGGTGGGGGGGCGGGGAGGGCTGCAGGGTGTGGCTGTGTCCCCGGGCTGGGAGTGCCTCGCCCTGTGCCGCCTGTGCCGGGTGAGTGCCGTGGGGGGACAGGTTCTCGTACAGGCTGCCGTAGTGCTCCTGGATCCAGGCGCCAACGTTACGCTCCGCCTCCGAGGGCAGGATGGGATCCCTGAAGCCGAGCACCTCGTGGGGCATCTTGTCAAAGTCCTTACACTTCTGGGCCACCTGCCACTTCTTCTGCATCACACGCTGCAGGTTGTTGAGGAAGGACCGCGGGGGAGTCACCTTGTTCCCCGGGCTGTCCAGGCGCCCCGGGTGACTGAGGCGGGTGGAGTCTGAGCGCCGGGGTAAGGGTGGCCGCCCCGTAGGTGACTCCGGGGCCGGGGGAATGTTCTGTACGTCATCCATGAAGGTGATCCTCTTCACCTTCTTCTGTGGACTCTTCTGGGGCTGTGCGTACACTGGCTGGTGGGGGGGCAGGTGGGGGGGGACCTGGTGGGGAGGGGGTGGGGGGTAGGCTGCCTGGTGGGGTGGTGGTGGAGGGTGGGGTGGAGGGGGTGTTTGGTGTGGTGGTGGGGGTGGGTGCTGTGGTGGGGGTAGGTGCTGTGGGGTGTGGGCATAGATGGGTTGGTGTGGTGGGGGTGGGGCCTTCTGTGGGGGTGTCTGGTGTGGGGGAGGCGTGGGTGGGGGTGGAGGGAGGGGGGAGTCTGGATGCCAGCCCCCATTAAGAGTAGCAGCGTGTGGGGGTGGATGAGGGGGTGAGGCTGGGGGAGGGGCCGGGGTGTGGGTGGAGGAGGAGGTGTGTGCCCTGAGTTCAGCCAGGAAGGGGGGGGGCGTGGCATAGGCTGGGGAGTCCTGAGAGTCCCGCCTTGGTTTGGGGGCAACACTGGGGGGACTCACAGCCTGGTACACGGGGGACCCCATACTCTTGGTCTTGAGGATGGGTAGGGGCAGGCCGTGGGGGGGTGGGTGTGGGGCCCCGGGATGGGAGGGTAGGCTGGCGTGGGGGGGTGGGGGGGGCGGGGAGGTGGCCTTAGGTGGACTAGATGGTTTGGGTGGGCTTGGAGGGGGTGGGGGGGGCAGGGAGGTGAGGCTGGCCATCATTAGATCGTTAGGGTTGATGGGGGGGAGGGAGGCTTCATCAGGGGGTGGGGGGAGGGAATTTAGGCTAAGAGTGGAGGCAAGGAGCTCGGGGGGTGGGGGGGGGAGTGTCTCAACAGCACATTCAATCAGTTCTGGGGGTGGGGGTGGGAGGGGGAGGGAGTCAAGTGCCTCCTCCTCTCTAGTGGTGTTGGAGGTGGTGGAGGAGGAGGTGGTGTTGGAGGAGGAGGTGGTGGTGACGGAGGTGGTCGAGGCTGACCTACCCTGCTGCTGCCGCCGCCTCAAGGTACTGACCTCCTCTGATAGTGACCTCCGCACACTCTGCCTCACAGCCATCCCCCGCGCCTCCCCAACCTCCTCCCCCTCCACCTCCTTGACCAGCAGGCGCGTGGTGGAGGTGAGAGGCAGCTTGGGGTTGTTCGACGGCTTCCTCTTTATCGTGCCTTGCGGGGGAAACTCAGCCTCAAACCCTTGTTCCCCTGTGGGTGTGCCGGCCCACGAACGCTCACTCAGACACCCACTGGAGCTACTGGAGGACCCGCCGCTGTGAGGTCCTTCCGTCCGCCTCCCTAGGGTGTTGACGGGGGTGTCCTGCGAGGAGGAGCCAGCCGAAGAGGAGGCGTCATCATCACCATCAGCTAGACTCGGTGCCAGGCATGAGTCTAGGGAACGGGATTCTGAGGATGGTGTGGTGGCCTGGGAGGTGCCGCGTGACCCTCCCCCACCCCCTCCGCCAGGCCCGGCACCGCCCCCGCCCCCCCCGGCCATGGAGGCGATGCTGAAGGAGCGTGAGGATGCTAGCATGTCTATGTCCTCCTGCGCTAAGTCCTCCACCAGTGCACGGTAGTTGTCCAGGAGCCGACGCCCACTCTGTACGCACACACACACATACATAGGTTAGCAACGCGCACCCACCCACACACACACACCTGTCAGCAATGCACACACACACACACCTGCTAGCAATGCACACAAACACACACACACACACACACACACCTGTCAGCAATGCACACAAATACACTCATATACACACACCTATTAGCAATGCACACAAATACACTCATACACACACACACCTATTAGCAATGCACACAAATACACACACACATACATACACACACACACACACACACACACATCTCTATTTGTCATCTCTATCTCTCCATCTTTAACCTTTCCTTCCATCTTTCATCCTCCCTTCTATCTCTTCCTTCCAATCTCAGTTAACCTTCTGTCTCTCCTACTACATCCACTTCCATTATCAATATTTACTCCTAACTATTATCTCTTATCTCTCTGCTATCTCTTAACATCACCACATCACTTATACACACATTACAAGAGGCTTATAATGTGTACTCTCTCTCTCTCTCTCTCTCACATACCCCAACTCTCTACCCTCCTAATCAACAAGGGTCATTTTCTCATACCCTAACCATCTATTTCACGCCCACTTTCCTTCCCGGACGCCCATGCCATCTCAAACAACTGTATTTCACACCCTCACCCTCTACCATTCCTTATTCTTTACTCCTGTCTATCTCTCCTCTCACTTCATTCCTTCCTAGACGCCTATACCATCACAAACTACTACTACTACTACTACCATTCCTTCCTTCCTTCCTTCCTCTTCCCTACACACTCACCTTTGCAATTCTGATCCCCATAACCCATTGAGAGAGTGTTTCAGGGTCCTCCGAGCATAAGTATTTAATGTATTTGCTGCTCTTGGCTTGAAGGTGCGGGTGTTTGATGGCAAAACACCAGTCTGTTGGAGCCTTGTACTTCTTCTTCCATCCCACCCCGTAGTAAACCTGGAGGGGAGGATGCGTGTATGTGTGTTAGTGAAGGGAATGTACAGGTGTGTTTTGAATTAGTTAAGGAGATATTTGTTATGATTTAGAATAAGGGAGGTGAGATGTTACACTACACATACATACATACATACATATAAACACACACACCCACATACATACTATATACATTTTTTTGATATATTTTTTACCTGATAGAACAAGAATTGACTTTTTTTCTTTCCACACACACATCCACCCACACACACACACACACACACCCACCTGGTTCACTTCTAAGGTGGTAAGGCAGACTAGATCCTTGGAAGAGCGTGATGACTTCCCCTTCGGACAGTAGTAAAGACCCGAAGCTCTCAACACAAAGTAATATTTTTTCCACACCTTCTTCCCCTCAGACTTAAGGAACAGATGCCCCTCCACCTCAGGCACGCCCACACCCGTGCTGGAGAAGAATTCCTGTTGAGGGAAGAGAAGGATAAGTTAAGTTAGATATATATAAAGTAAGACATGAAAATTATTGCATAGAAAGTAATGAAAGGAAGATAGCACAGAACAAGGCCTCTCCCCACCCCTCCCTTCCTCTCATACTTGCCTCTACTAGTGTGTTCCGTCCTTCATCGTCGAGGTCTGAGTTCTTCTCCGAGGATGACCCGATGAGGATGTAGTGTTCAGGTCGCAGGAAGAGGTCATACTTATCTAGACGCTCGGAAAACAGCAGCTTGTTCTTGCTGTCTCGGGTCCAAAGTAGAAGGTTCTCGACGAGCATCTCATCATCTTCGTAAATTCGCTCTAAAATGGGAAGGAGAAAGATTAGTCTGGGGTGTTGTGAGGTTAGATTATAATTACTACTACTACTATAACAATAATAACAATAACTACTACTACTACTACTACTACAACAATAACAACTACTACTACTGACTGATACGATTCTACATTTATTTTCATATGGGTGGAAAACATCACTAAAACACAAGAAATCTACCATTACCAAAACACAATAACTACCACTACTACTACTACTACTACAACTACTACTACTATTACAATTGCTACTATTCTAAAATTTCTTATATACCAAATAAACAAAAACAAAAACCCAAATAATTTACCAAAAGTCGATAAAATAAAAAATAAAAATAAATAAATAAATAAATAAAAAACAAAAATGAAAAATCTACCATAAACAAAACATTAACCACTACCACTACAACCACCACCACTCACCCATATAGAGATCTGGTATATGTTCCACCATGGCCCACTTCGGATCCATCCTTACGTGGTTCTTGTCTGCCAGGAGCCTCGTCACGTGCACCACCGTCATCTTCTCGTCCACAAGGAGTGACTTAGTAGAGCCGTCCGACGTGAAGGCTTTGATAAACAGCTTCTTCACATTGGCTTCCTTGATTTTCTCTAAGGCCATCTTGATCTTCTCGGCTTTTAATTTGGCTGCTTGCTCAACCTGTCCGCCCGGTAATAAGGTGTGTTAGTTAGGGTGTGTGGGTGTTGGTGTGGGTGTGTGTGTGTTTGTCTGTGTGTTGGTGGGTGTATGTGTGTGGGTGAGTTATTGTGTATGTGTTTGTGTGTGTGTGTGTGTGTGTGTGTTGTGTGGTGTTTTTATGTAAAATTGTTTTTATTTTATTTTTATTATTCTTTATTTGTTCTATATATTTTTTTGTTGGTGTGTTTTGACATTTTTTAAAAGTTAACATGTATTGTTTTTTTTATAAGTGAGTTGATTCTATTCATTCATTTATTTACTTTTCAAACTTCACAATTTTTTTTATATTAATTCTTTTGGGTAAATTTTCATTGTTTTTACTTTTATATAATTGTAGTCTGCATGTGTAAGAGAAGAGTTATCACAATGGTTCATAATTCATCGCATAGTAACCTCAGTATTTACAATGGGAAAGTTACAATCTATATTTATAAGTTTCAATCTATATCTATAAGTTACAATCTATATTCATAAGTCATAAGTTACATTCTATATTCATAAGTTACAATCTATATTTACAGTTCATTTTTTTGCCTTCAACCCAGCATGCGGTTAGTTACCCTTCCTTGTGTGAGTGAGTGTTAAGTTATGTTATCACTAAACATGCATGACTGTGTTTGTTAATATAATAGTGTGCGTTGCCTCAGAAGTGGTTATGTTAATACTACTACCTACACTTCCTCACCTTAATGATGTGTGATAAATATATGTACTTAGTTACAAGGTACACTTTAAAACATAAGGTAAGTGTCACATTGTTATCTGAATAATTATAACTTTACTTTGACTTGAAAGAGTTAACTGTATATCATTATGAGACTTTTTTTTCATGAATTATTGTAACATGAAGCTTCCGACAAATGTTTATTCTTGTTTCATATATTTGCAAATCTTTTAATAATGAATACACAATGAATTTTTTTATACTTATTTTTTTTCCCCTTAGCCGGTACCCTTTAAATGTATATATAAAAAAATATATATAAAAAAGTACAAGTTGACTATCAATATTCCAGTTCCATCAGTTTTCTGGCATGAATTTCAGAGCACAGTTTTCAAATTTCCCGAGTTGGCACATCACTGTTTATGTTGATGTTTTAATGGCACTGTGACAAGAATTAGGTGTTTACTTTTATGTTTTAATGGCACTGTACAAAGAATTAACTGTTTGTTCATGCCAGATTATTGATAGTCAACCTGTAATGCCTCGCCACATCACACCAGGAGGTACACAACAGGTAGCGTAGACTCACCTTATCCAGACCACAGTCCTTGAGGAGGTCGGCAAGCTGTGGCAGGGTCAGGAAAAGAGTCTGCACCACCACCACCACGTAACACCACCACCACGTAACACCATGCAATCAAGAAGCACCCAGGACATGCAAGGGAAGACAGGACAGGACACAGAGTCAGCAAACACACCATTGGATGACACTCAGGTTATATGTTAGCAAAGGGAGGATTAGTACACATATATATAAGGTTAAGTTACGTTCCCTTGTGGATAAGTATTAGTGTGTGTGTGTGTGTGTGTGTGTGTGTGTGTGTGTGTGTGGGTATTGCATGTGTTAGTTAGTTAGTTAGTCACCTGTATGTATCAGTAATAGAGTGAGGGGGAGTGTTTCTGAAGGCAACAACAACAGCAACAGCAACAGCAACATCATAACAAGAGTAGATAATGACGTGTGGCTGTTTGTTAAAGTTATAAGCTGTTGTTGTTAAGTTATTATTCCAATATATTTAAGTTGTTATGGGTGTTGTATATAAATGATTAGTGAGGTTATCTTAATGTGGTTATTTTAATGCCTTGGCTTGGTTTGTATAGTTTGTGATAGTGAGTTTAGTGACCGTCTTGTAGAGTGAGCAGAGTGAAAGAGAGTTAATTTTATTATACACTCACTCTTTACTTGACTTTTAATTATTTTTACTTGTTTACTTCAGTCTTTTTACTTTTCAGTCTTATTTTTCACCTTGTATGTGTTTAGTTTTTATATTGAATTTCAGTTTTATTCATCTCCTCCACCCAACACCACACAACCTCACCCAACACCACACAACTTCAGGAACACAACACAACACCACACATTTTCACACAACACCACACACCCTCACCCAACCTCACAAACACTACAATTCATATATAAACACATGACACCACAGGATAAACGCAACACACTCTACCACACCACCACACTTTACCCCAATGCTTTCTGTGGCACCTTAATGAACACACTCTATGTATCTATAAGCTGCATCACACACCACCACAGCACCACAATAACACATGCACTGACCACTCTATCCCCACCACACCATTACTAATACCACATCCTCATCATTATCACCACCATCACCACACACACACACACACACACACACACACAGTTTCCTTTCATGAATGTCACTATTTCCTAACTCAATTCACTATTATCAGAATGGAAAAATAACTTGTTTAAATAGAAAAAATAATGGAACTATTGAATTAGATCACAAAATTGGTCTCTTAACGTTCATTGATTTGATGATTTACTAAGAGGTGTTACTGTAAGAATTTTGAGTGGAGATGAGAGGAGGTGGAGGAAGGTGGAGGAAAGTGGAGGAAGGTGAAGGAAGGTGGAAGAAAGTGGAGGAAAATGAAGAGGAGTGTAAAGGTATTTGTGTATTTTCTTCGTAAGGTAATTGAGTGTATTTTCTTATCATTAGTGTGGTATTTTCCTTATCATTAGTGTGGTATTTTCCTTATCATTAGTGTGGTATTTCCTTATCATTAGTGTGGTATTTTCCTTATCATTAGTGTGGTATTTTCCTTATCATTAGTGTGGTATTTTCCTTATCATTAGTGTGGTATTTTCCTTATCATTAGTGTGGTATTTTCCTTATCATTAGTGTGGTATTTTCCTTATCATTAGTGTGGTATTTTCAACCTTCTCAACAGCTTTCGTATCACTTATAATATTTCTATAGATACACACAAGGTTTTCTTTACTTATACAAGGGAATAGATGGCTCAAGAGTATCATCATATTATAACAACACATTCATTGGTTGTTCAAAATAAGCGAGTTAACTATTACATAACGAAGGGAAATATTAAAAGGATGAACGTAACTCTTTATATTACAGTGATGATAAAAACATGAAAATAGTGACATTTATAGATTAAAACAATGTGTGTGTGCGTGCGTGTGTGTGTGTGCCTGTGTATGTGTGTGTGTGTTAGTTAATTAGTTAGTTAAGAATCAAAGGGCACACAGTACAATTAATATTAAATAACCTAACCTAACCTCCACACACCCTCACCTGAGACAAGTGTTTATTGTCGGGCCGTGAGCCTCCTGACGCACCGCTGGAAGCTGAACTCTCCGAAGACAGCATGGATACATTGTCACTGAAGGCTGAGTCATTGTCAGGACTGTCCGTGCGGCCTGGAGGGGGGGGGAAGAGAAGAGGTTAGGTTTTAATAATAATTACTATTACTATTTTTAACCATTATCATTACTATTCTTTTTTATTATTATTTCTTCTTACTACTACTACTATTATCACTATCATCATCATTACTATTATTTTCTTATTAAAGGTGAGGTAAGGTGAGGTAAGGTAAGGTAAGGTAAGGTAAGGTAAGGTAAGGTAAGGTAAGGTAAGGTAAGGTAAGGTAAGGTAAGGTTAGGTTAGGTTAGGTTAGGTTAGGTAAGGTAAGGTAAGGTAAGGTAAGGTAAGGTAAGGTAAGGTAAGGGAAGGGAAGGGAAGGGAAGGGAAGAGAAGAGAAGAGAAGAGAAGAGAAGAGAAGAGAAGAGAAGAGAAGAGAAGAGAAGAGAAGAGAAGAGAAGAGAAGAGAAGAGAAGAGAAGAGAAGAGAAGGTAAGGTAAGGTAAGGTAAGGAAGGAGTGTGTGAGGTAAGTGTAGAAGGTAAAAATAGAACATAGTCAAACACAGGAACACATAAAGAGGATGTAAGTGTAAACAGATCAAGATATATATAGATAGATCTCCAAAAAAAGGTATAAAAATAATAATGTCTGAAGTGAAATGTTAAAAAAAAAAGGAAGATATATAGAAAAAAAGTACATAAAAGTATAAAAATAATAGTGTCGGTAATGAAATGTAAAAAAAAAAAGAAGATATATATAGATAAAAGTATATAAAAGTATAAAAATAATAGTGTCGGTAATGAAATGTTAAAAAAGAAAGATTTATAGATAGAAGTTCATAAAAGGTATAAAAACAATAGTCTGTAATAAAATGTTAATAATAAAAATATAAAAAACTGAAGATAAAATGGCTAGGAAGTATAAATATATAAGTCACAGTATAAACAGTAGAAAGTGATCATACATATTAAGTAAAGACATGTTGCAGATTGATGCTGGTATAGTATAGATAAAACACCATTCACATACTTATACATTACCATTACACACACACACACACACACACAGACACAGATGATGAGATAGACAGATAAAACAGACACACTAATGAATATGGAAATTATTGATGAATATTTAAACACAAGATAATTAAGGTGGAGGCGGCCGTGGGAGGCAAACAGCACCACAAACACCACCACCAACACCACAAACACCACACCAACACCACCACAAACACCACACCACACCAACACGGCTGATCTGACCACACATCATCCACACAACATCACTGGATTACATCACCACTCATCCAGGACAGGTAAACACAGGTGTCAAAATGTATACAAAATGGAAATTATACATAAATTAAGGTGAAGAAAATGTATAGTAGCAAGATTTTTTTTTTATACGTAATTTTGTTGTCCTTGTTGCATCCTTTTAATGTAACAAAAAAAATATATATATGTCTGAAGTGAAGGTGAAAAATATGTATAAGGGAAGGAAACTCACCCATAGTTGTAGTAGAAACATCTATCTCCATACTGATAGGCTCAAGTTTAGGGCGACTGCTGTTCCCTGAATTAGTACGGGAGTGTGTCTGTCGCTGCTGTGGTGGTGGTGGTGGTGGTTGCTGCTGCTGCTGCTGTGAGTCCCCGTGCAGCTGTGGTGGTGGCTGCATCTGCTGTGGCTGCTGCTGTTTAGGCTGCATCTTGTCTGGAATAAACAGCGTCAAATTAATTTACTTTACCTAATGATTGCTGTGAGAGAGAGATTCAAGTCTTTCCTAAGTCACCCTAGCTTGGTTTTAGGGCAAGACAACACCCTGAAAAACACTGAATATACACCCTAGAACCACACACACACACACACACACAGGGTACCTTTCAAACAAGCCAAGGCACTCAATTATTCACAGGTCAAACAGGGCCAAACCAACACAAGTCTTCACCACTGACCTACTATGCTGGAGGCCGAGGCTGGGGGTCTGGAAGCTGGGGTGGAGAGGGCTGGAGGTGCTGGGGTGGTAGTGGTTGTGGTGGTGGTGGTGTTGCTGCCTTTAGAGGAGATTTCAAACTCAAATTGTGTCTCTAATGCACACAGCTCTCCCAGGATGGTGTCAAGTTCAACGTCCCCGGAGTCTGTGGAGAAGGGAAGGTTAGGTAAGGTAAGGTAAGGTAAGGTAAGGTAAGGTGAGGTGAGGTGAGGTGAGGTAAGGTGAGGTAAGGTAAGGTAAGGTAAGGTAAGGTAAGGGAAGGGAAGGTTAGGTAAGGAAAGGTTAGGTTAGGTTAGGATAGGTGGGTTACAGGGAGAAGAAAGGGAAGGTATGAGAGGACAAGAGGAGGAGCGAAGTGTCAGTAGGTCTTTACGTTAACCTTATAAAGAATGGATAGATGGTGAGGTTATGTGGCTTAGAGGAGGAAGAAAGGGAAGTTAGGATAGGATATTAGGAGAGGATATACATAAGAAAGAAGTATTGGTAATAAAAAAAAATGGAATTACTTTTTTACATTAATCTTATAAAAATATGGAAAAAAAAATAAAAAACGGTGTGGTTATGTGGGTTAGAGGAGAAAAAGGAAAGTTAGGATAGGATATTAGGAGGATATGATCAAGAAAGAAGTATTAGTTATAAAATAAAAGGATATATGTAGTTCTTTATGAAAATTCTATAAGACAATGGATAGATAGATAGTGAGGTTATGTGGCTTAGAGGGAAAAAAAGAAAATTAGGAGAGGACAAGAGAAGTATTGGTAATAAAAGAAAAGGAAATAGATTTTTTATAACAATTACTAATACTATTTTTGTTTACCATTATCATTGCTATTCTTTTACTATTATTTTTTTTTTACTACTACTACTATTACCACTATCATTATCATTACTATTCTATTCTTATTATAATTTATTCTCACTACCACCACCACCACCACCATCATCATCATCATCATCATCATTAGCCGGTACACGCACACTTAATATGTCAATGGCTGAGTCAACATGAATCTTATCAACCTCATGACAGCCGCGGACCCCTGACTCATTATTATTATCACAGCTCAACATCCTTTATCCGGCACTGGCTGACCAACTGTACATCATTTATCCGGCATACTCTGACACACACACACACACACTAACACCCCTCCCCCCCCTCCGTCAGTACTGTCTCGTTCAATGCATCTAAATACATGATAATCTGGATTGAATTAGTGTGGGTTGGTATTGTAGTATGTACTGAATTATTATTATTATTTATTATTATTTATTGTTGGTGTATTTTTAGGCAATAGAAGAAAAAAAATGTGAATAAATAATTGTTATTCTATATAGTTTATGTTGTATTCATTTAAATTTTTTTCTCCGTATTTTTGTGTTATTTATTTTCATTTATTTGTTACTATGTTATTATTATTTTCTTTATTATTGTGATATTTTTACTAATTACTATTATCATCATCATCACCATTATCATTGTTACTGTAATTATCATTTTACTATTTTACATATCATTATTTGCCTTAATCATCCATCCTCATTACTTTTCATTATCATTATTACACTAATAAACAAATAAATGAGAGGGGCAGCGTCTTTTTCATTACTCATTCATATAATCTTTATCATCTCATCTTATTATCATTATCATCTCCTTTTATTATCATTATCAAAGCGTTCATTCTTACATTGTTATCTTTCTTTAATGGTTGTTGTTGTTGTTGTTGTTGTCGTTGTTGTTGTTGTTGTCGTTGTTGACATTTGTTTGTGCGTCTAAGCTGTCCTTTGTTCTATTATATCCTGTCTAAGGAAACTAAATATACTCTTTTTTTTATTTATATTATTAACAGTAGTAGTAGTAGTAGTAGTAGTAGTAGTAGTAGTAATAGTAGTAGTAGTAGTAGTAATAGTAGTAGTAGTAAAGTTAATAAGAGATAAATAAATATAAAAAAGAAAGAAAAAATAGATGGTGTTTGTTCGAAGTTATTTTGTGATAAATCAAAAGAAAAATTAGTTACGTGTGAGTAAAATAAACACATAATGTCACACACTCAAGGATTTTACACCTAAGGACTGTGAGAATATCCACACACACACACACACACACACACACACACACACACACACACACACACACACACACACACACACACACCAGTACCTGACATCATCTTACTTTCACCTCTCATGACATCACTAAACTGTCACACCCATCCTCCGTGTGTGTGTGTGTGTGTGTGTGTGTGTGTGTGTGTGTGTCCTCTCTTCAAAACACTTACACTATCTCTCATTACTCCTTTGAATGGTAGAAATAATGAAGAGGAGAGAGAGAGAGAGAGAGAGAGAGAGAGAGAGAGAGAGAGAGAGAGAGAGAGAGAGAGAGAGAGAGAGAGAGAGAGAGAGAGAGAGAGAGAGAGAATAAATCAACACCCTCCTCACCTTCCAGATTTGCCCTAGAGAAGCGGTGAGCGTCAATTCTTGGTGGGTGTGGCTTCTCCCGCCGCTGTACACTTGAGACCACGCCCACATTGCTGCCCACTTGCTCCAGGCCCTGTGTGGGTGGGGAAAGGCAGCTGTTAGATCAGGGGAAAGGTGACAGGGTTCGGGGGGAGAGAGCAGGGTGTGTGTGTGCGTGTGTGTGTTTTGGATTATCAATATGTTTTTGTTTGTCTTTTTTCTTGTTGTTTTTAGAATTTCAAGGTCTTTTGGTGTGATTTGTTGTTTTTTCTATGGTTGTTTTGTATGGGAGTTCAATTGTATACGTAGGAAATGTGTGTATGTATGCATGTGTGTGTGTGTATGTATGTATGTATGTATTATGGTAAACGTGCAATGGGTTTAAAATTAGTTATCCCCAAAAAACTGCATTTAAATAGGTATATCAATAAATTTACATGCTAAAAAACTATCTATCTATCTATCTATATACTTATGATTAATATTAACTGATACTTAAATAGGTAGAGTGTAAGGAGAGAAACTTAATAGATAAATAAAAATAAGTTATAAAGTCGTATAATAATAATAATAAAAAAATAAAAATAAATACATTGGGAATATTAATAAATTTATACCCCCCAAAAAATATATACGTATACAATTATATATACCAAAGTATTTTAGATAATAATGTATAATACGCAATACTTTAAAAACAAGACCTAACACATTCCATTATCAGTGCATTACACCCTGAACACACACACACACACACACACACACACACACACACATACATCACCCCCAAAAAAAACCCCACCCATTCTTCCCCATTTCCATTAATTATACAGTAGATGATTAAAGCAACTCATTATACTGTTAATGATAATGATGATGATGATGATGAAGAGTAATACTGGAAATAATGAATTTTGATAATGATTAATAATACGTATAAGAATTAAGCTGTAAATAATGATGATGATGATGATACACGCTAATGATACTTGTGGATAAAAGAAATGCAGTAATTAATGGAAATGTGAGAAGGTCAGTGGTAATTAAATAATGACAGGTAACAATGGACGAGGCAATTAGAAGGCAGAGGATGATTAGTAATACCTTCTGATAACTACTGGTGTTTGCAGGCAATTAGCGAGCCGTACATCAATTAGAGGTCGGACAATCAGTAATTTGTATGCAATTACCGAATCAATTACCGGGATGTTTGGCATATTAATGACATCGTGGAGGTTAATGATGATAGTTAGAGTAGAATGATGATAGTTAATTAGTGAAGGAGGTATGGTTACGTAGCCTTAATTATCCTTGCACATAGGTAATAATAGGTCATTAGTACTTATAGAATGTTGAAAGAGTAAGATAGAGGAGAAGAAAATACTGATAATAGATAGATAGAAGATAAGATAGAAGAAATATTAATACGGATAATAATAAGATAGAAGATAAGATAAGATAGAGGGAAAGAAAATAAGAATAGATAGATAGATAGAAATACTAGATAAGAGTAAGATAAAGGGAACAAAAATACGGATAATAAGATAGATAAGAGATAAGATAGAGGGAAAGAAAATACGGATAGATAGATAAAAATATAAATAGATAAAAGTAAGATAGAAGGAACAAAAATACGGATAATAATAAGAGAGAACGAAAATATAAATAACAAAATAGATATACATACATAAATAAATAAAAATTGGATAATAATAATAGGGTGTCTAATATAAACGTACATAATTAGATGCTGCAAGGTCTGGGTCAACAATATCTGCTGTGAAGGCATCGATCTCAGCAAGCACAGCATCGATGGAAGCTGTATCAAGTGTGCTGCTTCCTCCCTCTCTACTGATCGCCATTATATAGTATTACGCCACACTACCACACTATACCAACACCACACTACACTATATTGGTTTTATATAGGCACGGTGATGGTGTTTGTGTGTGCGTGTGTGTGTGTGTTCTTCGTTTAAGTTAAGGAAATATTGATGTTTGGTAATGTTTCAGAGTTGGTGTTTTTTAGTTTATTTTTATTGGTTTTCTATTGTTTTCTAAGATTTTTCATTCGTTTTCTATTTGGTTAGTGGTTGTTATTATTTTTTTTTTTTTTAGTTCTCTAGTTTCTTCGTTCAATGTAATATTTTTCCAATAGGTTTCTGCACTGACTTGTTCTTGTTTTCTATCTTCATTTATCAGTTTTCTTTGTGTTTCTATTTAATATATTCGTTTTCTTTCAGTTTCTAGTTATTTTTTTCCATATCATTCCATTTGCATCAGTCCGTCCATCAATATGTGGAACGAGTGTAAGGTGGATTAGGGAACTGAATGCAAGTCCGGGTGAGAATGATGCTGGGGAGAGTATAATCTCGTTAAGTCAAACCTCCACCTCACTCCACCAGCATCCACTCCGCTTAGCAACAGGGAGTCAACACATATCTACTCCTTGTACTAGTTAAACGGTGGAGTATGTGGAGTACAAACAGCAAGTACAAGTAACGGTACTCCAGATACAAGCGTCACGGTAGCTGCGTGTGCGTGTGTGTGTGTGTGTGTGTACGTGTATGTGTGCGTGGCCTAAGGGAGTCACGTACACGACTGTCTGTATTTAATGGTTCCTAGTACTCCTTCACTTCCTTTCCTTCCCTTCCACTCCCGTTACTGTCTCTACTCCTCCACCACTATTACTCCACTCTACACCTCCTCACAAGTGTTCTGTACGTGATGTAAGGGTGGAAATGAGGACACACACACACATACACATACACAAAAACACTCTCCTTACTAACAGCACGTACACACATTAACATTAGTTCCTCCTCTTTCTCTTCGACTTTCCTTCCTTCCACTCCTCTTCGTTACTCCACAAGCTTCACTCCACCTCTCAAGTATTCTTTAAGTGTTTAAGTATAAGTAAGGGCACGGTACACGTCTCTCCTTGCCACGACGGAGACTGAACTACTACTACTACTACTACCACAACCCCTACCATCCCTATCACCCCAGCGGCCTTGCCAGGAGGGAACCCACGCCATAATTTCACTTGCATTATGCGTTTTAACCCACATACAGCCACATCAATGATTTAGAACGTCTTATGTTATATTTAAACCCTTATTTCACTTATATATATTAGAGTTTAGTTGAGTTGAGGTTGAAATGTGTGTAGGTTGTAAGGAAAGTGTGGTTGATATAGCAGAAGGCGGCAACTCATTCTTACTGACGTCAGGAGGAGAGGAGGAGGGTGAGAGGAGGGTGAGTACATGTATCCAGCTGACTCACTCACTCACTCACGGGCTCACCTCACCTCATCCTCCTACCATACACACACACATACACACGCATGATATCGTTAAACTTCCGGTAGGTGTTACTAGTACCCTCTCATACCCTTATACCCTCATACCCTACCCATACCCTCTCCCTCTCTCTCTCTCCTGTGATTCATTCTTCCTCATACAACGTAAAGGTTTTCCCAGAATGCTATTACACACCACCACCACCACACCTTTCTTCCTTCCTCTCTCTCTCTCTAAGCTTATGTAGTACAGCCTATATATGGAATGGTGAATGGTGAATGGTAGTATTTTGTGTTGATTTCTGTTGTTCCCTCTACATTACATTATTTCTCTTTCCTTTCACTTCTTATATCTTTCGTAGTGTTTTTGACAGAATTACTATTATTATTGTTATTGTATTTCCTTGTTATTTGTACTTATTTTGTCTGTTCGTATTGTCTTTACCTACGGGCGAAATTAGATTATCATTATTATCATCTATTGTTGTTATTATCATCATTATTATCATTATTATTTATGGCCGTGATCTGGTTTCAGGGACAGGAAGGATTACCGAGAAGTGAGTGTAATTAATGCATATGTAACAGAAGCAAGGTGAGGTTGGCGCCGGTGACAAAACTGGTGACGCCTCTTAAAGTTGAGCAAGGTAGGTTAGGAAGGAAAAATCGTGTTAGGGTGGGGGGGGGGGGGGGGATGATTTTTCTCTCTTTTTCTTTTTTTTTCTCTTGCTTCCTTATGTATGTGTGTATGTATATATATATATATTTTTTTAATGGTTAGTTTATATATATAGCTGAATTAGGATGGATAATTGACGTGTGTTTAGGTGGGAGATTGATCATTTTTCTCTCTCACTCTCTTTCTTTTTCTTTTTCTTTCTCGTGTGTATATATGTATTTCTTTTTATTTGGTAGTTTATTTATATATTTTTTTTCTTTTTCTTTCTTTCGTGTTAATTTCCTATTATATATTATCTTATCTTTTGTTTTTCTTATTTTATTTATTTTTTTAATCATTCTCTCTCTCTCTCTCTCTCTCTCTCTCTCTCTCTCTCTCTCTCTCTCTCTCTCTCTCTCTCTCTCCTCTCTCTCTCTCTCACTACACTTATTTCCTCCCCTACTTCCCTATTCCATAATTCTTCCTTCTTTTCCTCCTCCTTCTCCTCCTATACTATTGTTCCCTCTTTCCAAACATTCCTTCTTTCATTTCCTTCCTTCCTCCTCCTCCTCCTCCTCCTCTCCTCCTCCTCCTCCTCTCTTGGTACTCTCTCAGGTATTTTCAGTTGTTTCATTCACCAAGGAAGGAAATGATAAGTGAAGATAGACAATGACAACCCATTTCTTTCACATCCTGGAACATAAAGAAAACGGAAGACCGGGACAGTATTGATGGGTGTCTTTGTTAATTTTGTCCTCATTTAATTTCGTTTCCTTCCTGTTAACTAGATCTTTTATTTTACTAAATTTATTTATATTCTTTGTTTGTATGTGTGTGTCTTTGTGTGTGTGTGTGTGTGTGTGTGTGTGTGTGTGTGTGTGTGTGTGTGTGTGTGTGTGTGTGTGTGTGTGTGTGAAATGACTATATATGGGCACTATTTTCATCCAGAGAGAGAGAGAGAGAGAGAGAGAGAGAGAGAGAGAGAGAGAGAGAGAAGAGAGAGAGAGAGAGAGAGAGAGAGGAATAGCACTTGAACTTTTGTAAATGAGAAACTGAAAATGCAGGTCAAGGTGATGAAGAGAGAGAGAGAGAGAGAGAGAGAGAGAGAGAGAGAGAGAGAGAGAGAGAGAGAGAGAGAGAGAGAGAGAGAGAGAGAGAGCACTACCCTTTCCCTGATAAACAGTATCCTAACAATAGATTTTAAGAGTCACACACAACCAAACACGACCGTCTCATCACATTAAACACACACACAAACACACACACACACACACACACACACACACACACACACACACACACACACACAGGTAGATTCATATACATATACATATTAACTTTATTTTTCTAAACTAATATTTTTTCTTATGGTTTAAGTGTGTGTGTGTGTGTGTGTGTGTGTGTGTGTGTGTGTGTGTG